>JAWNOB010000015.1:0-94842 GCA_035046265.1 Drosophila bunnanda | reverse complement strand
ACGTATTGCTATTCCTCCCTATTCCTCCTTAATCCTCTTTATTCCTCCTTATTCCTCACCATTCCTCCTCATTCCTCCTCATTCCTCCTCATTCCTCCTCATTCCTCCTCATTCCTCCTCATTCCTCCTCATTCCACCTCATTCCACCTCATTCCTCCTCATTCCTCCTCATTCCTCCTCATTCCTCCTCATTCCTCCTGATTCCTCCTCATTCCTCCTCATTCCTCCTCATTCCTCCTCATTCCTCCTCATTCCTCCTCATTCCTCCTTATTCCTCCTTATTCCTCCTTAGTCCTCCTTATTCCTCCTTATTCCTCCTTATTCCTCCTTATTCCTCCTTATTCCTCCTTATTCCTCCATATTCCTCCCCATTCCTCCTCATTCCTCCTCATTCCTCCTCATTCCTCCTCATTCCTCCTCATTCCTCCTCATTCCTCCTCATTCCTCCTCATTCCTCCTCATTCCTCCTCATTCCTCCTCATTCCTCCTCATTCCCCCTCATTTCTCCTCATTCCTCTTCATTCCTCCTCATTCCTCCTCATTCCTCCTAATTCCTCCTCATTCCTCCTCATTCTTTCTCATTCCTTCTCAATTCCTCCTCATTCCTGCTCATTCCTCCTTATTCCTTCATATCCTTCCTCACTCATCCTCATTGCTAATCATTCCTCTTTATTCCTTCTCATTCCTTCTCATTTCTCCTTAGTCCTCCTCATTCCTCCTCATTCCTCCTTATTCCTCCTCATTCCTCCCTATTCCTCCTTATTCCTCCCCATTCCTCCCCATTCCTCCTAATTCCTCCTCATTCCTCCTCATTCCTCCTCATTCCTCCTCATTCCTTCTCATTCCTCCTCATTCCTCCTCATTCCTCCTCATTCCTCCTCATTCCTCCTCATTCCTCCTAATTCCTCCTCATTCCTCCTCATTCCTCCTCATTCCTCCTTATTCCTTCTCATTTCTCCTTAGTCCTCCTCATTTCTCCTCATTCATCCTCATTCCTCCTCATTCCTCCTCATTCCTCCTTATTCCTCCTCATTCCTCCCTATTCCTCCTTATTCCTCCCCATTCCTCCCCATTCCTCCTAATTCCTCCTCATTCCTCCTCATTCCTCCTCATTCCTCCTCATTCCTCCTCATTCCTTCTCATTCCTCCTCATTCCTCCTCACTCCTCCTCATTCCTCCTCATTCCTCCTAATTCCCCCTCATTCCTCCTCATTCCTCCTCATTCCTCCTTATTCCTTCTCATTTCTCCTTAGTCCTCCTCATTCCTCCTCATTCATCCTCATTCCTCCTCATTCCTCCTCATTCCTCCTTATTCCTCCTCATTCCTCCCTATTCCTCCTTATTCCTCCCCATTCCTCCCCATTCCTCCTAATTCCTCCTCATTCCTCCTTATTCCTCCTTATTCTTTCCCATTCCTCCTCATTCCTCCTCAATTCCTCCTTATTCCTGCTCATTCCTCCTTATTCCTTCTTATTCCTCCTCATTCCTCCTCATTGCTCCTCATTGCTCCTCATTCCTCCTCATTCCTCCTCATTCCTTCTCATTCCTCCCCATTCCTCCTCATTCCTCCTCATTCCTCCTCATTCCTCCTCATTCCTCCTCATTCCTCCTCATTCCTCCTCATTCCTCCCCATTCTTCATCATTCCTTCTCATTCCTCGTCATTCCTTATCATTCCTCCTCATTCCTCCTCATTCCTCCTCATTCCTCTTCATTCCTCCTCATTCCTCCTTATTCCTCCTCATTCATCCTCATTGCTCCTCATTCCTCCTCATTCCTCCTCATTCCTCCTCATTCCTCCTCATTCCTCCTCATTCCTCCTCATTCCTCCTCATTCCTCCTCATTCCTTCTCATTCCTCCTCATTCCTCCTCATTCCTCCTCATTCCTCCTCATTCCTCCTCATTCCTCCTCATTCCTTTTCATTCCTCCTCATTCCTCCTTATTCCTCCTTATTCCTTCTTATTCCTTCTTATTCCCCTCCATTCCTCCTCGTTCCTCCTCATTCCTCCTCATTCCTCCTCATTCCTCCCCATTCCTCCTCATTCCTCCTCATTCCTCCTCAATCTTCCTCATTCCTCCTCATTCCTCCTCAATTCCTCCTTATTTCTTCTCATTCCTCCTTATTTCTCCTCATTCCTCCTCACTCCTCCGCATTCCTCCTCACTCCTCCTCATTCATTTTCATTGCTCCTCATTCCTCCTCATTCCTCCTCATTCCTCCTCATTCCTCCTCATTCCTCCTCATTCCTCCTCATTCCTCCTCATTCCTCCTCATTCCTCCTCATTCCTCCTCACTCCTCCTCATTCCTCGTCATTCCTCCTCATTCCTCCTCATTCCTCCTCATTCCTCCTCATTCCTCCTCATTCCTCCTCATTCCTCCTCATTCCTCTTCATTCCTCCTTATTCCTCCTTAATCCTCCCCCATTCCTCCTCATTCCTCCTCAATCCCTCCTTATTCCTGCTCATTTCTCCTTATTCCTTCTTATTCCTCCTCATTCCTCCTCATTGCTCCTCATTCCTCCTCATTCCTCCTTATTCCTCCTCAATCCTCCTTATTTCTAATCATTCCTCTTTATTCTTCCATAATTTTCCAAATTCCTCCTCAATTCCCCCTATTCCTCCTCATTCCTCCTCATTCCTTCTCATTCCTCCTCATTCCTCCTCATTCCTCTTCATTCCTCTTCATTCCTCCTCAATTCCTCCTTATTCCTGCTCATTCCTCCTTATTCCTTCTTATTTCTCCTCATTCCTCCTCATTCCTCATTCCTCCCCATTCCTTCTCATTCCTTTTCATTCCACCTTGTACCTCCTCATTCGACCTCATTCCTCCCCGTTCCTCCTAATTCCTCCAATTCCTCCTTATACCTCCTTAATTCTGCTCATTCCTCCTTATTAATCCTCATTCTTCTTCATTCCTCCTCATTCCTCCTCATTCCTCCTCATTCCACCTCATTCCTCGTTATTCCTCCTCATTCCTCCTCATTCCTCCTCATTCCTCCTCATTCCTCCTCATTACTCCTCAATCCTCCTCATTCCTCCTCATTCCTCCTCATTCCACCTCATTGCTCCTCATTCCTCTTCATTCCTCCTCATTCCTCCTCATTCCTCCTCATTCCTCCTCATTCCTCCTCATTCCTCCTCATTCCTCCTCATTCCTTTTCATTCCACCTTATACCTCCTCATTCGACCTCATTCCTCCCCGTTCCTCCTAATTCCTCCAATTCCTCCTTATACCTCCTTAATTCTGCTCATTCCTCCTTATTAATCCTCATTCTTCTTCATTCCTCCTCATTCCTCCTTATTCCTCCTTATTCCTTTTTATTCCTCACCATTTCTCCTCATTCCTCCTCATTCCTCCTCATTCCTCCTCATTACTCCTTAATCCTCCTCATTTCTCCTCATTCCTCCTCATTCCTCTTCATTCCTCCTCATTCCTCCTCATTCCTCCTCATTCCTCCTCATTCCTCCTCATTCCTCCTCATTCCTCCTCATTCCTCCTCATTCCTCCTCATTCCTTTTCATTCCACCTTATACCTCCTCATTCGACCTCATTCCTCCCCGTTCCTCCTAATTTCTCCAATTCCTCCTTATACCTCCTTAATTCTGCTCATTCCTCCTTATTAATCCTCATTCTTCTTCATTCCTCCTCATTCCTCCTCATTCCTCCTCATTCCACCTCATTCCTCGTTATTCCTCCTCATTCCTCCTCATTCCTCCTCATTCCTCCTCATTACTCCTCAATCCTCCTCATTCCTCCTCATTCCTCCTCATTCCACCTCATTGCTCCTCATTCCTCCTCATTCCTCCTCATTCCTCCTCATTCCTCCTCATTCCTCCTCATTCCTCCTCAATCCTCCTCATTCCTCCTCATTCCTCCTCATTCCACCTCATTGCTCCTCATTCCTCCTCATTCCTCCCTATTCTTCCTTATTCCTTCTTATTCCTCCTTATTCCTCCCCATTCCTCCTTATTCCTCCTTATTCCTTCTCATTCCTTCACATTTCTCCTTATTCCTCCTCTTCCTCCTTATTCCTCCTTATTCCTCCTCATTCCTCCTCATTCCTCCTCATTCTTCCTCATTCCTCCTCATTCCTTTTCATTCCACCTTATACCTCCTCATTCGTCCTCATTCCTCCCCGTTCCTCCTAATTCCTCCAGTTCCTCCTTATACCTCCTTAATTCTGCTCATTCCTCCTTATTAATCCTCATTCTTCTTCATTCCCCCTCATTCCTCCTCATTCCTCCTCATTTCACCTCACTCCTCCTCATTCCTCGTTATTCCTCCTCATTCCTCTTCATTCCTTAATATTTCTCCTGATTCCTCATCATTCCTCCTCAGTCCTCTTCATTCCTCCTCATTGCACCTCATTCCTCCTCATTCCTCCTCATTCCTCCTCAGTCCTCCTCATTCCTTCTCAATCCTCCTCATTCCTCCTCATTCCTCCTCATTCCACCTCATTGCTCCTCATTCCTTTTCATTCCTCCCTATTCTTCCTTACTCTCCTTTTTCCTCCTTATTCCTCCTTATTCCTCCTTATTCCTTCTTATTCCTCCTTATTCCTCCCCATTCCTCCTTATTCCTCCTTATTCCTTCTCATTCCTTCACATTTCTCCTTATTCCTCCTCATTCCTCCTCATTCCTCCTCATTCCTCCCTATTCCTCCTTATTCCTCCTCTTCCTCCTTATTCCTCCTTATTCCTCCCCATTCCTCCTCATTCCTCCTCATTCCTCCTTATTCCTACTCATTCCTCCTCATTCCTCCTCATTCCTCCTCATTCCTCCTCATTCCTCCTCATTCCTCCTCATTCCTCCTCATTCCTCCTCATTCCTCCTCATTCCTCCTCATTCCTCCTCATTCCTCCTCATTCCTCCTCATTCCTCCTCATTCCTCCTCATTCCTCCTCACCCCACCCCATTGCTCCTTATTCCTCCTCATTCCTCCTCAATCCTCCTTATTTCTAATCAATTCTTTTTTTTCCTCCTTAATTCTCCTAATTCCTCCTCATTCTTTCTCATTCCTCCTCAATTCCTCCTTAATCCTGCTCATTCCTCCTTATTCTTTCTTATCCCTCCTCATTCATCCTCATTGCTCCTCATTCCTCCTCATTTCTCCTCATTCCTCCTCATTCCTCCTCATTCCTCCTCATTCCTCCTAAATCCTCCTCATTCCTACTCATTCCTCCTCATTCCTCCCCATTCTTCCTTATTCCTCCTTATTCCTCCTTATTCCTCCTTATTCCTCCTTATTCCTCACCATTCCTCATCATTCTTCCTCGTTCTTTCTCATTCCTCCTTATTCCTCCTCATTCTTTCTCATTCCTCCTCAATTCTCCTTATTCCTGCTCATTCCTCCTTATTCCTCCTCATTCCTCCTTATTGCTCCTCATTCCTCCTCATTCCTCCTCATTCCTCCTCATTCCTCCTCATTCCTCCTCATTCCTCCTCATTCCTCCTCATTCCTCCTCATTCCTCCTCATTCCTCCTCATTCCTCCTCATTCCTCCTCATTCCTCCTCATTCCTCCTCATTCCTCCTCATTCCTCCTCATTCCCCCTCATTCCTCCTCATTCCTCCTCATTCCTACTCATTCCTCCTCATTCCTCCCTATTCCTCCTTAATCCTCTTTATTCCTCCTTATTCCTCACCATTCCTCCTCATTCCTCCTCATTCCTCCTCATTCCTCCTCATTCCTCCTCATTCCTCCTCATTCCTCCTCATTCCTCCTCATTCCACCTCATTCCACCTCATTCCTCCGCATTCCTCCTCATTCCTCCTCATTCCTCCTCATTCCTCCTGATTCCTCCTCATTCCTCCTCATTCCTCCTCATTCCTCCTTATTCCTCCTCATTCCTCCTCATTCCTCCTCATTCCTCCTCATTCCTCCTCATTCCTCCTCATTCCTCCTCATTCCTCCTTATTCCTCCTTATTCCTCCTTAGTCCTCCTTATTCCTCCTTATTCCTCCTTATTCCTCCTTATTCCTCCTTATTCCTCCTTATTCCTCCATATTCCTCCCCATTCCTCCTCATTCCTCCTCATTCCTCCTCATTCCTCCTCATTCCTCCTCATTCCTCCTCATTCCTCCTCATTCCTCCTCATTCCTCCTCATTCCTCCTCATTCCTCCTCATTCCTCCTCATTCCCCCTCATTCCACCTCATTTCTCCTCATTCCTCTTCATTCCTCCTCATTCCTCCTCATTCCTCCTAATTCCTCCTCATTCCTCCTCATTCTTTCTCATTCCTTCTCAATTCCTCCTTATTCCTGCTCATTCCTCCTTATTCCTTCATATCCTTCCTCACTCATCCTCATTGCTAATCATTCCTCTTTATTCCTTCTCGTTCCTTCTCATTTCTCCTTAGTCCTCCTCATTCCTCCTCATTCATCCTCATTCCTCCTCATTCCTCCTCATTCCTCCTCATTCCTCCTTATTCCTCCTCATTCCTCCCTATTCCTCCTTATTCCTCCCCATTCCTCCCATTCCTCCCCATTCCTCCTAATTCCTCCTCATTCCTCCTCATTCCTCCTCATTCCTCCTCATTCCTTCTCATTCCTCCTCATTCCTCCTCATTCCTCCTCATTCCTCCTCATTCCTCCTCATTCCTCCTCATTCCTCCTAATTCCTCCTCATTCCTCCTCATTCCTCCTCATTCCTCCTTATTCCTTCTCATTTCTCCTTAGTCCTCCTCATTTCTCCTCATTCATCCTCATTCCTCCTCATTCCTCCTCATTCCTCCTTATTCCTCCTCATTCCTCCCTATTCCTCCTTATTCCTCCCCATTCTCCCCATTCCTCCTAATTCCTCCTCATTCCTCCTCATTCCTCCTCATTCCTCCTCATTCCTCCTCATTCCTTCTCATTCCTCCTCATTCCTCCTCACTCCTCCTCATTCCTCCTCATTCCTCCTAATTCCTCCTCATTCCTCCTCATTCCTCCTCATTCCTCCTTATTCCTTCTCATTTCTCCTTAGTCCTCCTCATTCCTCCTCATTCATCCTCATTCCTCCTCATTCCTCCTCATTCCTCCTTATTCCTCCTCATTCCTCCCTATTCCTCCTTATTCCTCCCCATTCCTCCCCATTCCTCCTAATTCCTCCTCATTCCTCCTTATTCCTCCTTATTCTTTCCCATTCCTCCTCATTCCTCCTCAATTCCTCCTTATTCCTGCTCATTCCTCCTTATTCCTTCTTATTCCTCCTCATTCCTCCTCATTGCTCCTCATTGCTCCTCATTCCTCCTCATTCCTCCTCATTCCTTCTCATTCCTCCTCATTCCTCCTCATTCCTCCTCATTCCTCCTCATTCCTCCTCATTCCTCCTCATTCCTCCTCATTCCTCCTCATTCCTCCCCATTCTTCATCATTCCTTCTCATTCCTCGTCATTCCTTATCATTCCTCCCTATTCCTCCTTATTCCTCCCCATTCCTCCCCATTCCTCCTAATTCCTCCTCATTCCTCCTTATTCCTCCTTATTCTTTCCCATTCCTCCTCATTCCTCCTTATTCCTGCTCATTCCTCCTTATTCCTTCTTATTCCTCCTCATTCCTCCTCATTGCTCCTCATTGCTCCTCATTCCTCCTCATTCCTCCTCATTCCTTCTCATTCCTCCTCATTCCTCCTCATTCCTCCTCATTCCTCCTCATTCCTCCTCATTCCTCCTCATTCCTCCTCATTCCTCCTCATTCCTCCTCATTCCTCCCCATTCTTCATCATTCCTTCTCATTCCTCGTCATTCCTTATCATTCCTCCTCATTCCTCCTCATTCCTCCTCATTCCTCCTCATTCCTCCTCATTCCTCCTCATTCCTCCTCATTCCTCCTCATTCCTCCTCATTCCTCCTCATTCCTCCTTATTCCTCCTCATTCCTCCTCATTCCTCCTCATTCCTCCTCATTCCTCCTCATTCCTCCTCATTCCTCCTCATTCCTCCTTATTCCTCCTTATTCCTCCTTATTCCTCCTTATTCCTCCTTATTCCTCCTTATTCCTCCATATTCCTCCCCATTCCTCCTCATTCCTCCTCATTCCTCCTCATTCCTCCTCATTCCTCCTCATTCCTCCTCATTCCTCCTCATTCCTCCTCATTCCTCCTCATTCCTCCTCATTCCTCCTCATTCCTCCTCATTCCTCCTCATTCCTCCTCATTCCTCCTCATTCCCCCTCATTCCACCTCATTTCTCCTCATTCCTCTTCATTCCTCCTCATTCCTCCTCATTCCTCCTAATTCCTACTCATTCCTCCTCATTCTTTCTCATTCCTTCTCAATTCCTCCTTATTCCTGCTCATTCCTCCTTATTCCTTCATATCCTTCCTCACTCATCCTCATTGCTAATCATTCCTCTTTATTCCTTCTCATTCCTTCTCATTTCTCCTTTGTCCTCCTCATTCCTCCTCATTCATCCTCATTCCTCCTCATTCCTCCTCATTCCTCCTCATTCCTCCTTATTCCTCCTCATTCCTCCCTATTCCTCCTTATTCCTCCCCATTCCTCCCCATTCCTCCCCATTCCTCCTAATTCCTCCTCATTCCTCCTCATTCCTCCTCATTCCTCCTCATTCCTTCTCATTCCTCCTCATTCCTCCTCATTCCTCCTCATTCCTCCTCATTCCTCCTCATTCCTCCTCATTCCTCCTAATTCCTCCTCATTCCTTCTCATTCCTCCTCATTCCTCCTTATTCCTTCTCATTTCTCCTTAGTCCTCCTCATTTCTCCTCATTCATCCTCATTCCTCCTCATTCCTCCTCATTCCTCCTTATTCCTCCTCATTCCTCCCTATTCCTCCTTATTCCTCCCCATTCCTCCCCATTCCTCCTAATTCCTCCTCATTCCTCCTCATTCCTCCTCATTCCTCCTCATTCCTCCTCATTCCTTCTCATTCCTCCTCATTCCTCCTCACTCCTCCTCATTCCTCCTCATTCCTCCTAATTCCTCCTCATTCCTCCTCATTCCTCCTCATTCCTCCTTATTCCTTCTCATTTCTCCTTAGTCCTCCTCATTCCTCCTCATTCATCCTCATTCCTCCTCATTCCTCCTCATTCCTCCTTATTCCTCCTCATTCCTCCCTATTCCTCCTTATCCTCCCCATTCCTCCCCATTCCTCCTAATTCCTCCTCATTCCTCCTTATTCCTCCTTATTCTTTCCCATTCCTCCTCATTCCTCCTCAATTCCTCCTTATTCCTGCTCATTCCTCCTTATTCCTTCTTATTCCTCCTCATTCCTCCTCATTGCTCCTCATTGCTCCTCATTCCTCCTCATTCCTCCTCATTCCTTCTCATTCCTCCTCATTCCTCCTCATTCCTCCTCATTCCTCCTCATTCCTCCTCATTCCTCCTCATTCCTCCTCATTCCTCCTCATTCCTCCTCATTCCTCCCCATTCTTCATCATTCCTTCTCATTCCTCGTCATTCCTTATCATTCCTCCTCATTCCTCCTCATTCCTCCTCATTCCTCTTCATTCCTCCTCATTCCTCCTTATTCCTCCTCATTCATCCTCATTGCTCCTCATTCCTCCTCATTCCTCCTCATTCCTCCTCATTCCTCCTCATTCCTCCTCATTCCTCCTCATTCCTCCTCATTCCTCCTCATTCCTTCTCATTCCTCCTCATTCCTCCTCATTCCTCCTCATTCCTCCTCATTCCTCCTCATTCCTCCCCATTCCTTTTCATTCCTCCTCATTCCTCCTTATTCCTCCTTATTCCTTCTTATTCCTTCTTATTCCCCTCCATTCCTCCTCGTTCCTCCTCATTCCTCCTCATTCCTCCTCATTCCTCCCCATTCCTCCTCATTCCTCCTCATTCCTCCTCAATCTTCCTCATTCCTCCTCATTCCTCCTCAATTCCTCCTTATTCCTGCTCATTCCTCCTTATTCCTTCTTATTCCTCCTCATTCCTCCTCATTGCTCCTCATTGCTCCTCATTCCTCCTCATTCCTCCTCATTCCTTCTCATTCCTCCTCATTCCTCCTCATTCCTCCTCATTCCTCCTCATTCCTCCTCATTCCTCCTCATTCCTCCTCATTCCTCCTCATTCCTCCCCATTCTTCATCATTCCTTCTCATTCCTCGTCATTCCTTATCATTCCTCCCTATTCCTCCTTATTCCTCCCCATTCCTCCCCATTCCTCCTAATTCCTCCTCATTCCTCCTTATTCCTCCTTATTCTTTCCCATTCCTCCTCATTCCTCCTTATTCCTGCTCATTCCTCCTTATTCCTTCTTATTCCTCCTCATTCCTCCTCATTGCTCCTCATTGCTCCTCATTCCTCCTCATTCCTCCTCATTCCTTCTCATTCCTCCTCATTCCTCCTCATTCCTCCTCATTCCTCCTCATTCCTCCTCATTCCTCCTCATTCCTCCTCATTCCTCCTCATTCCTCCTCATTCCTCCCCATTCTTCATCATTCCTTCTCATTCCTCGTCATTCCTTATCATTCCTCCTCATTCCTCCTCATTCCTCCTCATTCCTCCTCATTCCTCCTCATTCCTCCTCATTCCTCCTCATTCCTCCTCATTCCTCCTCATTCCTCCTCATTCCTCCTTATTCCTCCTCATTCCTCCTCATTCCTCCTCATTCCTCCTCATTCCTCCTCATTCCTCCTCATTCCTCCTCATTCCTCCTTATTCCTCCTTATTCCTCCTTATTCCTCCTTATTCCTCCTTATTCCTCCTTATTCCTCCATATTCCTCCCCATTCCTCCTCATTCCTCCTCATTCCTCCTCATTCCTCCTCATTCCTCCTCATTCCTCCTCATTCCTCCTCATTCCTCCTCATTCCTCCTCATTCCTCCTCATTCCTCCTCATTCCTCCTCATTCCTCCTCATTCCCCCTCATTCCACCTCATTTCTCCTCATTCCTCTTCATTCCTCCTCATTCCTCCTCATTCCTCCTAATTCCTACTCATTCCTCCTCATTCTTTCTCATTCCTTCTCAATTCCTCCTTATTCCTGCTCATTCCTCCTTATTCCTTCATATCCTTCCTCACTCATCCTCATTGCTAATCATTCCTCTTTATTCCTTCTCATTCCTTCTCATTTCTCCTTTGTCCTCCTCATTCCTCCTCATTCATCCTCATTCCTCCTCATTCCTCCTCATTCCTCCTCATTCCTCCTTATTCCTCCTCATTCCTCCCTATTCCTCCTTATTCCTCCCCATTCCTCCCCATTCCTCCCCATTCCTCCTAATTCCTCCTCATTCCTCCTCATTCCTCCTCATTCCTCCTCATTCCTTCTCATTCCTCCTCATTCCTCCTCATTCCTCCTCATTCCTCCTCATTCCTCCTCATTCCTCCTCATTCCTCCTAATTCCTCCTCATTCCTCCTCATTCCTCCTCATTCCTCCTTATTCCTTCTCATTTCTCCTTAGTCCTCCTCATTTCTCCTCATTCATCCTCATTCCTCCTCATTCCTCCTCATTCCTCCTTATTCCTCCTCATTCCTCCCTATTCCTCCTTATTCCTCCCCATTCCTCCCCATTCCTCCTAATTCCTCCTCATTCCTCCTCATTCCTCCTCATTCCTCCTCATTCCTCCTCATTCCTTCTCATTCCTCCTCATTCCTCCTCACTCCTCCTCATTCCTCCTCATTCCTCCTAATTCCTCCTCATTCCTCCTCATTCCTCCTCATTCCTCCTTATTCCTTCTCATTTCTCCTTAGTCCTCCTCATTCCTCCTCATTCATCCTCATTCCTCCTCATTCCTCCTCATTCCTCCTTATTCCTCCTCATTCCTCCCTATTCCTCCTTATTCCTCCCCATTCCTCCCCATTCCTCCTAATTCCTCCTCATTCCTCCTTATTCCTCCTTATTCTTTCCCATTCCTCCTCATTCCTCCTCAATTCCTCCTTATTCCTGCTCATTCCTCCTTATTCCTTCTTATTCCTCCTCATTCCTCCTCATTGCTCCTCATTGCTCCTCATTCCTCCTCATTCCTCCTCATTCCTTCTCATTCCTCCTCATTCCTCCTCATTCCTCCTCATTCCTCCTCATTCCTCCTCATTCCTCCTCATTCCTCCTCATTCCTCCTCATTCCTCCCCATTCTTCATCATTCCTTCTCATTCCTCGTCATTCCTTATCATTCCTCCTCATTCCTCCTCATTCCTCCTCATTCCTCTTCATTCCTCCTCATTCCTCCTTATTCCTCCTCATTCATCCTCATTGCTCCTCATTCCTCCTCATTCCTCCTCATTCCTCCTCATTCCTCCTCATTCCTCCTCATTCCTCCTCATTCCTCCTCATTCCTCCTCATTCCTTCTCATTCCTCCTCATTCCTCCTCATTCCTCCTCATTCCTCCTCATTCCTCCTCATTCCTCCCCATTCCTTTTCATTCCTCCTCATTCCTCCTTATTCCTCCTTATTCCTTCTTATTCCTTCTTATTCCCCTCCATTCCTCCTCGTTCCTCCTCATTCCTCCTCATTCCTCCTCATTCCTCCCCATTCCTCCTCATTCCTCCTCATTCCTCCTCAATCTTCCTCATTCCTCCTCATTCCTCCTCAATTCCTCCTTATTTCTTCTCATTCCTCCTTATTTCTCCTCATTCCTCCTCACTCCTCCGCATTCCTCCTCACTCCTCCTCATTCATTTTCATTGCTCCTCATTCATCCTTATTCCTCCTCATTCCTCCTCATTCCTCCTCATTCCTCCTCATTCCTCCTCATTCCTCCTCATTCCTCCTCATTCCTCCTCATTCCTCCTCATTCCTCCTCATTCCTCCTCATTCCTCCCCATTCCTCCTCATTCCTCCTCATTGCTCCTCATTCCTCCTCATTCCTCCTCATTCCTCCTCATTCCTCCTCACTCCTCCTCATTCCTCGTCATTTCTCCTCATTCCTCCTCATTCCTCCTCATTCCTCCTCATTCCTCCTCATTCCTCCTCATTCCTCCTCATTCCTCCTCATTCCTCCTCATTCCTCCTCATTCCTCCTTATTCCTCCTTAATCCTCCCCATTCCTCCTCATTCCTCCTCAATCCCTCCTTATTCCTGCTCATTTCTCCTTATTCCTTCTTATTCCTCCTCATTCCTCCTCATTGCTCCTCATTCCTCCTCATTCCTCCTTATTCCTCCTCAATCCTCCTTATTTCTAATCATTCCTCTTTATTCTTCCATAATTTTCCAAATTCCTCCTCAATTCCCCCTATTCCTCCTCATTCCTCCTCAATCCTTCTCATTCCTCCTCATTCCTCCTCATTCCTCTTCATTCCTCTTCATTCCTCCTCAATTCCTCCTTATTCCTGCTCATTCCTCCTTATTCCTTCTTATTTCTCCTCATTCCTCCTCATTCCTCATTCCTCCCCATTCCTCCTCATTCCTCCTCATTCCTTCTTATTCCTCCCTATTCCTCCTCATTCCAACTCATTCCTCCTCATTCCTCCCCATTCTTCCTCATTCCTCCTCATTCCTCCTCATTCCTCCTCATTCCTCCTCATTCCTCCTCATTCCTCCTCATTCCTCCTCATTCCTCCTCATTCCTCCTCATTCCTCCTCATTCCTCCTCATTCCCCCTCATTCCTCCTCATTCCTCCTCATTCCTACTCATTCCTCCTCATTCCTCCCTATTCCTCCTTAATCCTCTTTATTCCTCCTTATTCCTCACCATTCCTCCTCATTCCTCCTCATTCCTCCTCATTCCTCCTCATTCCTCCTCATTCCTCCTCATTCCTCCTCATTCCACCTCATTCCACCTCATTCCTCCTCATTCCTCCTCATTCCTCCTCATTCCTCCTCATTCCTCCTGATTCCTCCTCATTCCTCCTCATTCCTCCTCATTCCTCCTTATTCCTCCTCATTCCTCCTCATTCCTCCTCATTCCTCCTCATTCCTCCTCATTCCTCCTCATTCCTCCTCATTCCTCCTTATTCCTCCTTATTCCTCCTTAGTCCTCCTTATTCCTCCTTATTCCTCCTTATTCCTCCTTATTCCTCCTTATTCCTCCTTATTCCTCCATATTCCTCCCCATTCCTCCTCATTCCTCCTCATTCCTCCTCATTCCTCCTCATTCCTCCTCATTCCTCCTCATTCCTCCTCATTCCTCCTCATTCCTCCTCATTCCTCCTCATTCCTCCTCATTCCTCCTCATTCCCCCTCATTCCACCTCATTTCTCCTCATTCCTCTTCATTCCTCCTCATTCCTCCTCATTCCTCCTAATTCCTCCTCATTCCTCCTCATTCTTTCTCATTCCTTCTCAATTCCTCCTTATTCCTGCTCATTCCTCCTTATTCCTTCATATCCTTCCTCACTCATCCTCATTGCTAATCATTCCTCTTTATTCCTTCTCATTCCTTCTCATTTCTCCTTAGTCCTCCTCATTCCTCCTCATTCATCCTCATTCCTCCTCATTCCTCCTCATTCCTCCTCATTCCTCCTCATTCCTCCTTATTCCTCCTCATTCCTCCCTATTCCTCCTTATTCCTCCCCATTCCTCCCCATTCCTCCCCATTCCTCCTAATTCCTCCTCATTCCTCCTCATTCCTCCTCATTCCTCCTCATTCCTTCTCATTCCTCCTCATTCCTCCTCATTCCTCCTCATTCCTCCTCATTCCTCCTCATTCCTCCTCATTCCTCCTAATTCCTCCTCATTCCTCCTCATTCCTCCTCATTCCTCCTCATTCCTCCTTATTCCTTCTCATTTCTCCTTAGTCCTCCTCATTTCTCCTCATTCATCCTCATTCCTCCTCATTCCTCCTCATTCCTCCTTATTCCTCCTCATTCCTCCCTATTCCTCCTTATTCCTCCCTATTCCTCCCCATTCCTCCTAATTCCTCCTCATTCCTCCTCATTCCTCCTCATTCCTCCTCATTCCTCCTCATTCCTTCTCATTCCTCCTCATTCCTCCTCACTCCTCCTCATTCCTCCT
Organism: Drosophila bunnanda; assembly: GCA_035046265.1. Classification (NCBI taxonomy): domain Eukaryota; kingdom Metazoa; phylum Arthropoda; class Insecta; order Diptera; family Drosophilidae; genus Drosophila; species Drosophila bunnanda. The sequence continues at coordinate 80,001 of JAWNOB010000015.1, read as the reverse complement.
CATTCCTCCTAATTCCTCCTCATTCCTCCTCATTCCTCCTCATTCCTCCTTATTCCTTCTCATTTCTCCTTAGTCCTCCTCATTCCTCCTCATTCATCCTCATTCCTCCTCATTCCTCCTCATTCCTCCTTATTCCTCCTCATTCCTCCCTATTCCTCCTTATTCCTCCCCATTCCTCCCCATTCCTCCTAATTCCTCCTCATTCCTCCTTATTCCTCCTTATTCTTTCCGATTCCTCCTCATTCCTCCTCAATTCCTCCTTATTCCTGCTCATTCCTCCTTATTCCTTCTTATTCCTCCTCATTCCTCCTCATTGCTCCTCATTGCTCCTCATTCCTCCTCATTCCTCCTCATTCCTTCTCATTCCTCCTCATTCCTCCTCATTCCTCCTCATTCCTCCTCATTCCTCCTCATTCCTCCTCATTCCTCCTCATTCCTCCCCATTCTTCATCATTCCTTCTCATTCCTCGTCATTCCTTATCATTCCTCCTCATTCCTCCTCATTCCTCCTCATTCCTCTTCATTCCTCCTCATTCCTCCTTATTCCTCCTCATTCATCCTCATTGCTCCTCATTCCTCCTCATTCCTCCTCATTCCTCCTCATTCCTCCTCATTCCTCCTCATTCCTCCTCATTCCTCCTCATTCCTTCTCATTCCTCCTCATTCCTCCTCATTCCTCCTCATTCCTCCTCATTCCTCCTCATTCCTCCTCATTCCTTTTCATTCCTCCTCATTCCTCCTTATTCCTCCTTATTCCTTCTTATTCCTTCTTATTCCCCTCCATTCCTCCTCGTTCCTCCTCATTCCTCCTCATTCCTCCTCATTCCTCCCCACTCCTCCTCATTCCTCCTCATTCCTCCTCAATCTTCCTCATTCCTCCTCATTCCTCCTCAATTCCTCCTTATTTCTTCTCATTCCTCCTTATTTCTCCTCATTCCTCCTCACTCCTCCGCATTCCTCCTCACTCCTCCTCATTCATTTTCATTGCTCCTCATTCATCCTTATTCCTCCTCATTCCTCCTCATTCCTCCTCATTCCTCCTCATTCCTCCTCATTCCTCCTCATTCCTCCTCATTCCTCCTCATTCCTCCTCATTCCTCCTCATTCCTCCTCATTCCTCCTCATTCCTCCTCATTCCTCCTCATTCCTCCTCATTCCTCCTCATTCCTCCTCATTCCTCCTCATTCCTCCTCATTCCTCCTCATTCCTCCTCATTCCTCCTCATTCCTCCTCACTCCTCCTCATTCCTCCTCACTCCTCCTCATTCCTCCTCATTCCTCCTCATTCCTCCTCATTCCTCCTCATTCCTCCTCATTCCTCCTCATTCCTCCTCATTCCTCCTCATTCCTCCTTAATCCTCCCCATTCCTCCTCATTCCTCCTCAATCCCTCCTTATTCCTGCTCATTTCTCCTTATTCCTTCTTATTCCTCCTCATTCCTCCTCATTGCTCCTCATTCCTCCTCATTCCTCCTTATTCCTCCTCAATCCTCCTTATTTCTAATCATTCCTCTTTATTCTTCCATAATTTTCCAAATTCCTCCTCAATTCCCCCTATTCCTCCTCATTCCTCCTCTTTCCTTCTCATTCCTCCTCATTCCTCCTCATTCCTCCTCATTCCTCTTCATTCCTCTTCATTCCTCCTCAATTCCTCCTTATTCCTGCTCATTCCTCCTTATTCCTTCTTATTTCTCCTCATTCCTCCTCATTCCTCATTCCTCCCCATTCCTCCTCATTCCTCCTCATTCCTTCTTATTCCTCCCTATTCCTCCTCATTCCTACTCATTCCTCCTCATTCCTCCCCATTCTTCCTTATTCCTCCTTATTCCTCCCCATTCCTCCTCATTCCTCCTCAATCCCTCCTTATTCCTGCTCATATCTCCTTATTCCTTCTTATTCCTCCTCATTCCTCCTCATTCCTCCTCATTTCTCCTCATTCCTCCTCATTCCTCCTTATTCCTCCTCAATACTCCTTATTTCTAATCATTCCTCTTTATTCTTCCATAATTCTCCAAATTCCTACTCAATTCCCCCTATTCCTCCTCATTCCTCCTCATTCCTTCTCATTCCTCCTCATTCCTCCTCATTCCTCTTCATTCCTCTTCATTCCTCCTCAATTCCTCCTTATTCCTGCTCATTCCTCCTTATTCCTTCATATTTCTCCTCATTCCTCCTCATTCCTCCTCATTCCTCCCTATTCCTCCTCATTCCTCCTTATTCTTCCTTATTTCTCCTTATTCCTCCCCATTCCTCCTAATTCCTCCTCATTTCTCCCCATTCCTCCTCATTCCTTCTCATTCCTCCTCATTCCTCCCCATTCCTCCTCATTCCTCCTCATTCCTTCTTATTCCTCCCTATTCCTCCTCATTCCTCATTATTTCTCCTTATTTTTCCTAATTCCTCCTCATTCCTCCTCATTCTTCCCCATTCCTCACTATTTCTAACTATTTCCTCTCATTCCTCCTCAATTCCTTCTTATTCTTTCTCATTCCACCTTATTCCTTCTCATTCCTCCTCACTCCTCCTCATTCCTCGTCACTCCACCTCATTCCTCCTTATTCCTCCTCATTCCTCTTCATTGCTCCATATTCCTCCATATTCTTCCTCATTCCTCCTCATTCCTCCTCATTCCTCCTCATTCCTCCTCATTCCTTCTCATTCCTCCCTATTCCTCCTAATTTCTCCTTATTTCTTCTTAATTCTCCAAATTCCACCTCATTCCTCCCTATTCCTCCTCATTCGTCCTCATTCCTCCTCATTCTTGCTCATTCATCCCTATTTCTAATTATTTCTTCTCATTCGTTCTCAATTCCTCCTTATATCTTCTCATTCCTCCATATTTCTCCTCATTCCTCCTCACTCCTCCTCATTCCTCCTCACTCCTCCTCATTCATCCTCATTGCTCCTCATTCATCCTTATTCCTCCTCATTCCTCCTCATTCCTCCTCATTCCTCCTCATTCCTCCTCATTCCTCCTCATTCCTCCTCATTCCTCCTCATTCCACCTCATTTCTCCTCATTCCTCCTCATTCCTCCTCATTCCTCCTTATTCCTCCTCATTCCTCCCTATTCCTCCTTATTCCTCCCCATTCCTCCTAATTCCTCCTCATTCCTACTCATTCCTCCTCATTCCTCCTCATTCCTTCTCATTCCTCCTCATTCCTCCTCATTCCTCCTCATTCCTCCTTATTCCTCACCATTCCTAATCATTCCTCCTCATTCCTCCTCATTCCTCCACATTCCTCCTCATTCCACCTCATTCCACCTCATTCCTCCTCATTCCTCCTCATTCCTCCTCATTCCTTCTCATTCCTCCTCATTCCTCCCCATTCCTCCTCATTCCTCCTCATTCCTTCTTATTCCTCCCTATTTCTCCTCATTCCTCCTTATTTTTCCTTATTTTTCCTAATTCCTCCTCATTCCTCCTCATTCTTCCTCATTCCTCACTATTCCTTACTATTTCTAACTATTTCCTCTCATTCCTCCTCAATTCCTTCTTATTCTTTCTCATTCCACCTTATTCCTCCTCATTCCTCCTCACTCCTCCTCATTCCTCGTCACTCCACCTCATTCCTCCTTATTCCTCCTCATTCCTCTTCATTGCTCCATATTCCTCCATATTCTTCCTCATTCCTCCTCATTCCTCCTCATTCCTTCTCATTCCTCCCTATTTCTCCTAATTTCTCCTTATTTCTTCTTAATTCTCCAAATTCCACCTCATTCCTCCCTATTCCTCCTCATTCGTCCTCATTCCTCTTCATTCTTGCTCATTCATCCCTATTTCTAATTATTACTTCTCATTCCTCCTCAATTCCTCCTTATTTCTTCTCATTTCTCCTTATTTCTCCTCATTCCTCCTCACTCCTCCTCATTCCTCCTCACTCCTCCTCATTCATCCTCATTGCTCCTCATTCATCCTTATTCCTCCTCATTCCTCCTCATTCCTCCTCATTCCTCCTCATTCCTCCTCATTCCTCCTCATTCCTCCTCATTCCTCCTCATTCCTCCTCATTCCTCCTCATTCCTCCTCATTCCTCCTCATTCCTCCTCATTCCTCCTCATTCCTCCTCATTCCTCCTCATTCCTCCTCATTCCTACGCATTCCTCCTCTTTCCTCCCCATTCTTCCTTATTCCTCCTTATTCCTCCCCATTCCTCCTCATTCCTCCTCAATCCCTCCCTATTCCTGCTCATTTCTCCATATTCCCTCTTATTCCTCCTCATTCCTCCTCATTCCTCCTCATTCCTCCTCATTCCTCCTCATTCCCTCTCATTCCTCCTCATTCCTCCTCATTCCTCCTCATTCCTCCTCATTCCTCCTCATTCCTCCTCATTCCTCCTCATTCCTCCTCATTCCTCCTCTTTCCACCTCATTTCACCTCATTCCTCCTCATTCCTACTCATTCCTCCTCATTCCTCCTCATTCCTCCTCATTCCGCCTTATTCCTCCATATTCCTCCTTATTCCTCCTTATTCCTCACCATTCCTCCTCATTCCTCCTCATTCCTCCTCATTCCTCCTCATTCCTCCTCATTCCTACTCATTCCTCCTCATTCCTCCTCATTCCTCCTCATTCCGCCTTATTCCTCCTTATTCCTCCTTATTCCTTCTTATCCCTCCTCATTTCTCCTCATTCCTCCTCATTCCTCCTCATTCCTCCTCATTCCTTTTCATTCCTCCTTATTTCTCCTTATTCCTCCTTATTCCTCCTTATTCCTCCTTATTCCTCCATATTCCTCCCCATTCCTCCTCATTCCTCCTCATTCCTCCTCATTCCTCCTCATTCCTCCTCATTCCTCCTCATTCCGCCTCATTCCACCTCATTTCTCCTCATTCCTCCTCATTCCTCCTCATTCCTCCTCATTCCTCCTCATTCCTCCTCATTCCTCCTAATTCCTCCTCATTCCTCCTCATTCTTTCTCATTCCTCCTCAATTCCTCCTTATTCCTGCTCATTCCTCCTTATTCCTTCTTATCCCTCCTCATTCATCCCCATTGCAAATCATTCCTCCTTATTCCTTCTCATTCCTTCTCATTTCTCCTTAGTCCTCCTCATTCCTCCTCATTCATCCTCATTCCTCCTCATTCCTCCTCATTCCTCCTTATTCCTCCTCACTCCTCCCTATTCCTCCTTATTCCTCCCCATTCCTCCCCATTCCCCCTAAAATCTCCTCATTCCTCCTCATTCCTCCTCATTCCTCCTCATTCCTTCTCATTCCTCCTCATTCCTCCTCATTCCTCCTCATTCCTCCTCATTCCTCCTCATTCCTCCTCATTCCTCCTCATTCCTCCTCATTCCTCCTCATTCCTACTCATTCCTCCTCATTCCTCCCCATTCTTCCTTATTCCTATTTATTCCTCCTTATTCCTCACCATTCCTCATCATTCTTCCTCGTTCTTCCTCATTCTTCCTTTTCCTCCTCATTCTTTCTCATTCCTCCTCAATTCCTCCTTATTCCTGCTCATTCCTCCTTATTCCTTCTTATCCCTCCTCCTCATTCCTCATTCCTCCTCATTCCTCCTCATTCCTCCTCATTCCTTCTCATTCCTACTCATTCCTCCTCATTCCTCCCCATTCCTCCTTATTCCTCCTTATTCCTCACCATTCCTCATCATTCTTCCTCATTCTTCCTCATTCATCCTCATTCCTCCTCATTCCTCCTCATTCCTCCTTATTCCTCCTCATTCCTCCCTATTCCTCCTTATTCCTCCTCATTCCTCCCCATTCCTCCTAAAATCTCCTCATTCCTCCTCATTCCTCCTCATTCCTCCTCATTCCTCCTCATTCCTTCTCATTCCTCCTCATTCCTCCTCATTCCTCCTCATTCCTCCTCATTCCTCCTCATTCCTCCTCATTCCTCCTCATTCCTCCTCATTCCTCCTCATTCCTCCTCATTCATCCTCATTCCTCCTCATTCCTCCTCATTTCTCCTCATTCCTCCTCATTCCTCCTCATTCCTCCTCATTCCTCCTCATTCCTACTCATTCCTCCTCATTCCTCCCTATTCCTCCTTATTCCCCTTTATTCCTCCTTATTCCTCACCATTCCTCCTCATTCCTCCTCATTCCTCCTCATTCCTCCTCATTCCACCTCATTCCACCTCATTCCTCCTCATTTCTCCTCATTCCTCCTCATTCCTCCTCATTCCTCCTCATTCCTCCTCATTCCTCCTAATTTCTCCTCATTCCTCCTCATTCTTTCTCATTCCTCCTCAATTCCTCCTTATTCCTGCTCATTCCTCCTTATTCCTTCTTATCCCTCCTCATTCATCCTCATTGCTAATCATTCCTCCTTATTCCTTCTCATTCCTTCTCATTTCTACTTAGTCCTCCTCATTCCTCCTCATTCATCCTCATTCCTCCTCATTCCTCCTCATTCCTCCTTATTCCTCCTCACTCCTCCCTATTCCTCCTTATTCCTCCCCATTCCTCCCCATTCCTCCTAAAATCTCCTCATTCCTCCTCATTCCTCCTCATTCCTCCTCATTCCTCCTCATTCCTTCTCATTCCTCCTCATTCCTCCTCATTCCTCCTCATTCCTCCTCATTCCTCCTCATTCCTCCTCATTCCTCCTCATTCCTCCTCATTCCTTCTCATTCCTCGTCATTCCTCGTCATTCCTCCTCATTCCTCCTCATTCCTCCTCATTCCTCCTCATTCCTCCTCATTCCTCCTCATTCCTCCTCATTTTTCCTCATTTTTCCTCATTCTTCCTCATTCCTCCTCATTCCTCCTCATTCCTCCTTATTCCTCCTCATTCATCCTCATTGCTCCTCATTCCTCCTCATTCCCCCTCATTCCTCCTCATTCCTCCTCATTCCTCCTCATTCTTCCTCATTCCTCCTCATTCCTCCTTATTCCTCCTTATTCCTCCCCATTCCTCTTCATTGCTCCTCATTCCTCCTCATTCCTCCTCATTCCTCCTCATTCCTCCTCATTCCTCCTCATTCTTCCTCATTCCTCCTCATTCCTCCTCATTCCTCCTTATTAATCCTCATTCATCCTCATTGCTCCTCATTCCTCCTCATTCCCCCTCATTCCTCCTCATTCCTCCTCATTCCTCCTCATTCTTCCTCATTCCTCCTCATTCCTCCTCATTCCTCCTCATTCCTCCTCATTCCTCCCTATTCCTCCTTATTCCTCCTTATTCCTCCTTATTCCTCCTTATTCCTCCCCATTCCTCCTCATTCCTCCTCATTTTTCCTCATTCTTCCTTATTCCTACTCATTCCTCCTCATTCCTCCTCATTCCTCCTCATTCCACCCCACTGCTCCTTATTCCTCCTCAATCCTCCTTATTTCTAATCAATTCTCTTTATTCCTCCTTAATTCTCCTAATTCCTCCTCATTCCTCCTCATTCTTCCTCGTTCTTCCTCATTCCTCCTTATTCCTCCTCATTCTTTCTCATTGCTCCTCATTCCTCCTCATTCCTCCTCATTCCTCCTCATTCCTCCACATTCCTCCTCATTCCTCCTCATTCCTCCTCATTCCTCCTCAATCCTCCTTTTTTCTAATCAATTCTCTTTATTCCTCCTTAAATCTCCTAATTCCTCCTCATTCCTCTTCATTCTTCCTCGTTCTTCCTCATTCCTCCTTATTCCTCCTCATTCTGTCTCATTCCTCCTCAATTCCTCCTTATTCCTGCTCATTCCTCCTTATTCCTTCTTATCACTCCTCATTCCTCCTCATTCCTCCTCATTGCTCCTCATTCCTCCTCATTCCTCCTCATTCCTCCTCATTCCTACTCATTCCTCCTCATTCCTCCCTATTCCTCCTTATTTCTCCTTATTCCTCCTTATTCCTCCCCATTACTCCTCATTCCTCCTCATTCCTCCTCATTCCTCCTCATTCCTCCTCATTCCTCCTTATTCCTACTCATTCCTCCTTATTTCTAATCATTGCTCTTTATTCTTCCTTAATTCTCCTAATTCCTCCTCATTTCTCCCTATTCCTCCTCATTCCTCCTCATTCCTTCTCATTCCTCGTCATTCCTCGTCATTCCTCCTCATTCCTCCTCATTCCTCCTCATTCCTCCTCATTCCTCCTCATTCCTCCTCATTCCTCCTCATTCCTCCTCATTCCTCCTCATTCCTCCTCATTCCTCCTCATTCCTCCTCATGCCACCCCATTGCTCCTTATTCCTCCTCATTCCTCCTCAATCCTCCTTTTTTCTAATCAATTCTCTTTATTCCTCCTTAATTCTCCTAATTCCTCCTCATTCCTCCTCATTCTTCCTCGTTCTTCCTCATTCCTCCTTATTCCTCCTCATTCTTTCTCATTCCTCCTCAATTCCTCCTTATTCCTGCTTATTCCTCCTTATTCCTTCTTATCCCTCCTCATTCCTCCTTAATCCTCCTCATTCCTCCTCATTGCTCCTCATTGCTCCTCATTCCTCCTCATTCCTCCTCATTCTTCCTAATTCCTCCTCATTCCTCCTCATTCCTCCTCATTCCTACTCATTCCTCCTCATTCCTCCCTATTCCTCCTTATTTCTCCTTATTCCTCCTTATTCCTCCCCATTCCTCCTCATTCCTCCTCATTCCTCCTCATTCCTCCTCATTCCTCCTCTTTCCTACTCATTCCTCCTCATTCCTCCTCATTCCTCCTCATTCCTCCTCATTCCTTCTCATTCCTCCTCATTCCTCCTCATTCCTCCTTATTCCTCTTTATTCCTCCTTATTCCTCCTTATTCCTCCTTATTCCTCCTTATTCCTCCTTATTCCTCCATATTCCTCCCCATTCCTCCATATTCCTTCTCATTCCTCCTCATTCCTCCTCATTCCTCCTCTTGCCTCCTCATTCCTCCTCATTCCACCTCATTCCACCTCATTGCTCCTCATTCCTCCTCATTCCTCCTTATTCCTCCTCAATCCTCCTTATTTCTAATCATTCCTCTTTATTCTTCCTTAATTCTCCTAATTCCTCCTCATTTCTCCCTATTGCTCCTCATTCCTCCTCATTCCTTCTCATTCCTCCTTATTCCTCCTCATTCCTCCTCATTCCTCCTCATTCCTCCTCATTCCTCCTCATTCCACCCCACTGCTCCTTATTCCTCCTCAATCCTCCTTATTTCTAATCAATTCTCTTTATTCCTCCTTAATTCTCCTAATTCCTCCTCATTCCTCCTCATTCTTCCTCGTTCTTCCTCATTCCTCCTTATTCCTCCTCATTCTTTCTCATTGCTCCTCATTCCTCCTCATTCCTCCTCATTCCTCCTCATTCCTCCACATTCCTCCTCATTCCTCCTCATTCCTCCTCATTCCTCCTCAATCCTCCTTTTTTCTAATCAATTCTCTTTATTCCTCCTTAATTCTCCTAATTCCTCCTCATTCCTCTTCATTCTTCCTCGTTCTTCCTCATTCCTCCTTATTCCTCCTCATTCTTTCTCATTCCTCCTCAATTCCTCCTTATTCCTGCTCATTCCTCCTTATTCCTTCTTATCACTCCTCATTCCTCCTCATTCCTCCTCATTGCTCCTCATTCCTCCTCATTCCTCCTCATTCTTCCTAATTCCTCCTCATTCCTCCTCATTCCTCCTCATTCCTACTCATTCCTCCTCATTCCTCCCTATTCCTCCTTATTTCTCCTTATTCCTCCTTATTCCTCCCCATTACTCCTCATTCCTCCTCATTCCTCCTCATTCCTCCTCATTCTTACTCATTCCTCCTCATTCCTCCTCATTCCTCCTCATTCCTCCTCATTCCTCCTCATTCCTCCTCATTCCTTCTCATGCCTCCTCATTCCTTCTCATTCCTCCTCATTCCTCCTCATTCCTCCTTATTCCTCCTTATTCCTCCTTATTCCTCCTTATTCCTCCTTATTCCTCCTTATTCCTCCATATTCCTCCCCATTCCTCCTCATTCCTTCTCATTCCTCCTCATTCCTCCTTATTCCTCCTCAATCCTCCTCATTCCTCCTCATTCCACCTCATTGCTCCTCATTCCTCCTCATTCCTCCTTATTCCTCCTCAATCCTCCTTATTTCTAATCATTCCTCTTTATTCTTCCTTAATTTTCCTAATTCCTCCTCATTTCTCCCTATTCCTCCTCATTCCTCCTCATTCCTCCTCATTCCTCCTCATTCCTTCTCATTCCTCCTCATTCCTCCTCATTCCTCCTCATTCCTCCTAATTCCTCCTCATTCCTCCTCATTCCTCCTCATTCCTACTCATTCCTTCTCATTCCTCCCTATTCCTCCTTATTTCTCCTTATTCCTCCTCATTCCTCCCCATTCCTCCTCATTCCTCCTCATTCCTCCTCATTCCTCCTCATTACCCCTCATTCCTACTCATTCCTCCTCATTCCTCCTCATTCCTTCTCATTCCTTCTTATTCCTTCTCATTCCTATTCATTCCTCCTCATTCCTCCTTATTCCTCTTTATTCCTCCTTATTCCTCCTTATTCTCCTTATTCCTCCTTATTCCTCCTTATTCCTCCATATTCCTCCCCATTCGTCCTCATTCCTTCTCATTCCTCCTCATTTCTCCTCATTCCTCCTCAGTCCTCCTCATTCCTCCTCATTCCTCCTCATTCCACCTCATTGCTCCTCATTCCTCCTCATTCCTCCTTATTCCTCCTCAATCCTCCTTATTTCTAATCATTCCTCTTTATTCTTCCTTAATTCTCTAATTCCTCCTCATTTCTCCTTATTCCTCCTCATTCTTTCTCATTCCTCCTCAATTCCTCCTTATTCCTGCTCATTCCTCCGTATTCCTTCTTATCCCTCCTCATTCCTTCTCAATCCTCCTCATTCCTCCTCATTGCTCCTCATTCCTCCTCATTCCTCCTCATTCCTCCTTATTTCTCCTTATTCCTCCTTATTCCTCCCTATTCCTCCTCATTCCTCCTCATTCCTCCTCATTCCTCCTCATTCCTCCTCATTCCTACTCATTCCTTTTCATTCCTCCTCATTCCTCCTCATTCCTCCTCATTCCTTCTCATTCCTCCTCATTCCTCCTCATTCCTCCTTATTCCTCCTTATTCCTGCTTACTCCTCCTTATTCCTCGTTATTCCTCCTTATTCCTCCATATTCCTCCCCATTTCTCCTCATTCCTTCTCATTCCTCCTCATTCCTCCTCATTCCTCCTCATTCCTCCTCAGTCCTCCTCATTCCTCCTCATTCCACCTCATTGCTCCTCATTCCTCCTCATTCCTCCTTATTCCTCCTCAATTCTCCTTATTTCTAATCATTCCTCTTTATTCTTCCTTAATTTTCCTAATTCCTCCTCATTTCTCCCTATTCCTCCTCATTCCTTCTCATTCCTTCTCATTCCTCCTCATTCGTCCTCATTCCTCCTCATTCCTCCTCATTCCTCCTAATTCCTAATCATTCCTCCTCATTCCTCCTCATTCCTCCTCATTCCTCCTCATTCCTCCTCATTCCTCCTCATTCCTCCTCATTCCTCCTCATTTCTCCTCATTCCTCCTCATTCCTCCTCATTCCTCCTCATTCCTCCTCATTCCTCCTCATTCCTCCTCATTCCTCCTCATTTCTCCTCATTCCTCCTCATTCCTCCTCATTCCTCCTCATTCCTCCTCATTCCTCCTTATTTCTCCTTATCCCTCCTCAATTCTCCTCAATCCTCCTCATTCCTCCTCATTGCCCCTCATTCCTCCTCATTCCTCCTCATTTCTTTTCATTCCTCGTCATTCCTCCTCATTCCTCCTCATTCCTCCTCATTCCTCCTCATTCCTCCTTATTCCTCCTCATTCATCCTCATTGCTCCTCAGTCCTTCTCATTCCTCCTCATTCCTCCTCATTCCTCCTCATTCCTCCCTATTCCTCCTAATTCCTCCTTATTCCTCCTTATTTCTCCTTATTCCTCCCCATTCCTCCTCATTCCTCCTCATTCCTCCTTATTCCTCCTCATTCCTCCTCATTCCTCCTCATTCCTCCTCATTCCTCCTTATTCCTCCTCATTCCACCCTATTGCTCCTTATTCCTCCTCATTCCTCCTCTATCCTCCTTATTTCTTATCAATTTTCTTTTTTCCTCCTTAATTCTCCTCCTCATTCCTCCTCATTCTTCCTCGTTCTTCTTCATTCCTCCTTATTCCTCCTCATTCTTTATCATACCTCCTCAATTCCTCCTTATTCCTGCTCATTCCTCCTTATTCCTTCTTATCCCTCCTCATTCCTCCTCAATCCTCCTCATTCCTCCTCATTCCTCCTCATTGCTATTCATTCCTCCTCATTCCTCCTCATTCCTCGTTATTCCTCCTCATTCCTCCTCAATTCCTCCTTATTCCTGCTCATTCCTCCTTATTCCTTCTTATTCCTCCTCATTCCTTCTTATTCCTTCTCATTCCTCCTCATTCGTCCTCATTCCTCCTGATTCCTCCTCATTCCTCCTAATTCCTAATCATTCCTCCTCATTCCTCCTCATTCCTCCTCATTCCTCCTCATTCCACCTCATTCCTTCTCATTCCTCCTCATTCCTCCTCATTCCTCCTCATTCCTCCTCATTCCTCCTCATTCCTCCTCATTCCTCCTCATTCCTCCTCATTCCTCCTCATTTCTTTTCATTCCTCGTCATTCCTCCTCATTCCTCCTCAATCCTCCTCATTCCTCCTCATTGCCCCTCATTCCTCCTCATTCCTCCTCATTTCTTTTCATTCCTCGTCATTCCTCCTCATTCCTCCTCATTCCTCCTCATTCCTCCTCATTCCTCCTCATTCCTCCTCATTCCTCCTTATTCCTCCTCATTCATCCTCATTGCTCCTCAGTCCTTCTCATTCCTCCTCATTCCTCCTCATTCCTCCTCATTCCTCCTCATTCCTCCTCATTCCTCCCTATTCCTCCTAGTTCCTCCTTATTCCTCCTTATCTCTCCTTATTCCTCCCCATTCCTCCTCATTCCTCCTCATTCCTCCTTATTCCTACTCATTCCTCCTCATTCCTCCTCATTCCTCCTCATTCCTCCTCATTCCACCCTATTGCTCCTTATTCCTCCTCATTCCTCCTCTATCCTCCTTATTTCTTATCAATTTTCTTTTTTCCTCCTTAATTCTCCTCCTCATTCCTCCTCATTCTTCCTCGTTCTTCTTTATTCCTCCTTATTCCTCCTCATTCTTTATCATTCCTCCTCAATTCCTCCTTATTCCTGCTCATTCCTCCTTATTCCTTCTTATCCCTCCTCATTCCTCCTCAATCCTCCTCATTCCTCCTCATTGCTATTCATTCCTCCTCATTCCTCCTCATTCCTCGTTATTCCTCCTCATTCCTCCTCAATTCCTCCTTATTCCTGCTCATTCCTCCTTATTCCTTCTTATTCCTCCTCATTCCTCCTCATTCCTCCTCATTCCTCCTAATTCCTCCTCATTCCTCCTCATTCCTCCTCATTCCTCCTCATTCCTATTCATTCCTCCTCATTCCTCCTCATTCCTCCTCATTCCTCCTCATTCCTCCTCATTCCTCCTCATTCCTCCTCATTCCTCCTCATTCCTCCTCATTCCTTCTCATTCCTCGTCATTCCTCCTCATTCCTCCTCATTCCTCCTCATTCCTTCTCATTCCTCCTAATTCCTCCTCATTCCTCCTCATTCCTCCCTATTCCTCCTTATTCCTCCTTATTCCTCCTTATTCCTCCTCATTCCTCCTCATTCCTCCTCATTCCTCCTCATTCCTCCTTATTCCTACTCATTCCTCCTTATTTCTAATCATTGCTCTTTATTCTTCCTTAATTCTCCTAATTCCTCCTCATTTCTCCCTATTCCTCCTCATTCCTCCTCATTCCTTCTCATTCCTCGTCATTCCTCGTCATTCCTCCTCATTCCTCCTCATTCCTCCTCATTACTCCTCATTCCTCCTCAATCCTCCTTATTCCTCCTCATTCATCCTCATTGCTCCTCATTCCTCCTCATTCCTCCTTAATCCTCCTCATTCTTTCTCATTCCTCCTCACATCCTCCTCATTCCTCCTCATTCCTCCTCATTCCTCCTCATTCCTCCTCATTCCTCCTCATTCCTCCTCATTCCTCCTCATTCCTTCTCATATCTCGGCATTCCTCCTCATTCCTCCTCATTACTCCTCATGCCTCCTCATTCCTCCTCATTCCTCCTCATTCCTCCTCATTCCTCCTCATTCCTCCTCATTCCTCCTCATTCCTCCTCATTCCTCCTCATTCCTCCTTATTCCTCCTCATTCATCCTCATTGCTTCTCATTCCTCCTCATTCCTCCCTATTCCTCCTTATTCCTCCTCATTCCTCGTCAATTCCTCCTTATTCCTGCTCATTCCTCCTTATTCCTTCTTATTCTTCCTCCTAATTCTCCTCATTCCTCCTCATTCCTCCTTAATCCTCCTCATTCTTTCTCATTCCTCCTCACATCCTCCTCATTCCTCCTCATTCCTCCTCATTCCTCCTCATTCCTCCTCATTCCTCCTCATTCCTCCTCATTCCTCCTCATTCCTCCTCATTCCTTCTCATATCTCGGCATTCCTCCTCATTCCTCCTCATTACTCCTCATGCCTCCTCATTCCTCCTCATTCCTCCTCATTCCTCCTCATTCCTCCTCATTCCTCCTCATTCCTCCTCATTCCTCCTCATTCCTCCTCATTCCTCCTTATTCCTCCTCATTCATCCTCATTGCTTCTCATTCCTCCTCATTCCTCCCTATTCCTCCTTATTCCTCCTCATTCCTCGTCAATTCCTCCTTATTCCTGCTCATTCCTCCTTATTCCTTCTTATTCTTCCTCCTAATTGCTCCTCATTCCTCCTCATTCCTCCTCAATTCCTCCTTATTCCTGCTCATTCCTCCTTATCCCTTCTTATTCCTCCTCATTCCTCCTAATTGCTCCTCATTCCTCCTCATTCCTCCTCATTCCTCCTCATTCCTCCTCATTCCTCCTCATTCCTCCTCATTCCTCCTCATTCCTTCTCATTCCTCCTCATTCCTACTCATTCCCCCTCATTCCTCACTATTCCTCCTTATTCCTCCTTATTCCTCCTTATTCCTCCTTATTCCTCCCCATTCCTCCTCATTCCTCCTCATTCCTCCGCATTCCTAATCATTCCTCCTCATTCCTCCTCATTCCTCCTCAGTCCTCCTCATTCCTCCTCATTCCTCCTCATTCCTCCTCATTCCTCCTCATTCCTCCTCATTCCTCCTCATTCCTCCTCATTCCTCCTCAATCCTCCTCATTCCTCCTCATTCCTCCTCATTCCTCCTCATTCCTCCTCATTCCTCCTCATTCCTCCTCATTCCTCCTCAATCCTCCTCATTCCTCCTCATTGCTCCTCATTCCTCCTCATTCCTCCTCATTCCTCTTCATTCCTCCTCATTCCTCCTTATTCCTCCTTATTCCTCCCCATTCCTCCTCATTCCTCCTCATTCCTCCTCATTTCTCCTCATTCCTCCTCATTCCTCCTCATTCCTCCTCAGTCCTCCTCATTCCTCCTCATTCCTCCTCATTCCTCCTCATTCCTCCTCATTCCTCCTCATTCCTCCTCATTCCTCCTCATTCCTCCTCATTCCTCCTCATTCCTCCTCATTCCTCCTCATTCCTCCTCAATCCTCCTCATTCCTCCTCATTGCTACTCATTCCTCCTCATTCCTCCTCATTCCTCCTCATTCCCCATCATTCCTCCTCATTCCTCCTCATTCCTCCTCATTCCTCCTCATTCCTCCTCATTCCTCCTCATTCCTCCTCATTCCTCCTCATTCCTCCTCATTCCTCCTCATTCCTCCTCATTCCTACTCATTCCTCCTCATTCCTCACTATGCCTCCTTATTCCTCCTTATTCCTCCCCATTCCTCCTCATTCCTCCTCATTCCTCCTCATTCCTCCTCATTCCTCCCCATTCCTCCTCATTCCTCCTCAGTCCTCCTCATTCCTCCTCATTCCTCCTCATTCCTCCTCATTCCTCCTCATTCCTCCTCTTCCTCCTCATTCCTCCTCATTCCTTCTCATTCCTCGTCATTCCTCCTCATTCCTTCTCATTCCTCCTCATTCCTCCTTATTCCTCCTCATTCCTCCTCATTCCTCCTTATTCCTACTCATTCCTCCTCATTCCTCCTCATTCCTCCTCATTCCACCCTATTGCTCCTTATTCCTCCTCATTCCTCCTCTATCCTCCTTATTTCTTATCAATTTTCTTTTTTCCTCCTTAATTCTCCTCCTCATTCCTCCTCATTCTTCCTCGTTCTTCTTTATTCCTCCTTATTCCTCCTCATTCTTTATCATTCCTCCTCAATTCCTCCTTATTCCTGCTCATTCCTCCTTATTCCTTCTTATCCCTCCTCATTCCTCCTCAATCCTCCTCATTCCTCCTCATTGCTATTCATTCCTCCTCATTCCTCCTCATTCCTCGTTATTCCTCCTCATTCCTCCTCAATTCCTCCTTATTCCTGCTCATTCCTCCTTATTCCTTCTTATTCCTCCTCATTCCTCCTCATTCCTCCTAATTCCTCCTCATTCCTCCTCATTCCTCCTCATTCCTCCTCATTCCTATTCATTCCTCCTCATTCCTCCTCATTCCTCCTCATTCCTCCTCATTCCTCCTCATTCCTCCTCATTCCTCCTCATTCCTCCTCATTCCTCCTCATTCCTTCTCATTCCTCGTCATTCCTCCTCATTCCTCCTCATTCCTCCTCATTCCTCCTCATTCCTTCTCATTCCTCCTAATTCCTCCTCATTCCTCCTCATTCCTCCCTATTCCTCCTTATTCCTCCTTATTCCTCCTTATTCCTCCTCATTCCTCCTCATTCCTCCTCATTCCTCCTCATTCCTCCTTATTCCTACTCATTCCTCCTTATTTCTAATCATTGCTCTTTATTCTTCCTTAATTCTCCTAATTCCTCCTCATTTCTCCCTATTCCTCCTCATTCCTCCTCATTCCTTCTCATTCCTCGTCATTCCTCGTCATTCCTCCTCATTCCTCCTCATTCCTCCTCATTACTCCTCATTCCTCCTCATTCCTCCTTATTCCTCCTCATTCATCCTCATTGCTCCTCATTCCTCCTCATTCCTCCTAAATCCTCCTCATTCTTTCTCATTCCTCCTCACATCCTCCTCATTCCTCCTCATTCCTCCTCATTCCTCCTCATTCCTCCTCATTCCTCCTCATTCCTCCTCATTCCTCCTCATTCCTCCTCATTCCTTCTCATATCTCGGCATTCCTCCTCATTCCTCCTCATTACTCCTCATGCCTCCTCATTCCTCCTCATTCCTCCTCATTCCTCCTCATTCCTCCTCATTCCTCCTCATTCCTCCTCATTCCTCCTCATTCCTCCTTATTCCTCCTCATTCATCCTCATTGCTTCTCATTCCTCCTCATTCCTCCCTATTCCTCCTTATTCCTCCTCATTCCTCGTCAATTCCTCCTTATTCCTGCTCATTCCTCCTTATTCCTTCTTATTCTTCCTCCTAATTGCTCCTCATTCCTCCTCATTCCTCCTCATTCCTCCTCAATTCTCCTCATTCCTCCTCATTCCTCCTCATTCCTCCTCATTCCTTCTCATTCCTTCTCCCTGATCCTCCTTAAGCCTCCTCATTCCTCCTCAATTCCTCCTTATTCCTGCTCATTCCTCCTTATTCCTTCTTATTCCTCCTCATTCCTCCTAATTGCTCCTCATTCCTCCTCATTCCTCCTCATTCCTCCTCATTCCTCCTCATTCCTCCTCATTCCTCCTCATTCCTTCTCATTCCTCCTCATTCCTACTCATTCCCCCTCATTCCTCACTATGCCTCCTTATTCCTCCTTATTCCTCCTTATTCCTCCTTATTCCTCCCCATTCCTCCTCATTCCTCCTCATTCCTCCGCATTCCTAATCATTCCTCCTCATTCCTCCTCATTCCTCCTCAGTCCTCCTCATTCCTCCTCATTCCTCCTCATTCCTCCTCATTCCTCCTCATTCCTCCTCATTCCTCCTCATTCCTCCTCATTCCTCCTCATTCCTCCTCAATCCTCCTCATTCCTCCTCATTCCTCCTCATTCCTCCTCATTCCTCCTCATTCCTCCTCATTCCTCCTCATTCCTCCTCAATCCTCCTCATTCCTCCTCATTGCTCCTCATTCCTCCTCATTCCTCCTCATTCCTCTTCATTCCTCCTCATTCCTCCTTATTCCTCCTTATTCCTCCCATTCCTCCTCATTCCTCCTCATTCCTCCTCATTTCTCCTCATTCCTCCTCATTCCTCCTCATTCCTCCTCAGTCCTCCTCATTCCTCCTCATTCCTCCTCATTCCTCCTCATTCCTCCTCATTCCTCCTCATTCCTCCTCATTCCTCCTCATTCCTCCTCATTCCTCCTCATTCCTCCTCATTCCTCCTCAATCCTCCTCATTCCTCCTCATTCCTCCTCATTCCTCCTCATTCCTCCTCATTCCTCCTCATTCCTCCTCATTCCTCCTCATTCCTCCTCATTCCTCCTCATTCCTCCTCATTCCTCCTCATTCCTCCTCATTCCTCCTCATTCCTCCTCATTCCTCCTCATTCCTCCTCATTCCTCCTCATTCCTCCTCATTCCTCCTCATTCCTCCTCATTCCTCCTCATTCCTCCTCATTCCTCCTTATTCCTCCTCATTCCTCCTCATTCCTCCTTTTCCTACTCATTCCTCCTTATTTCTAATCATTGCTCTTCATTCTTCCACAATTCTCCTAATTCCTCCTCATTTCTCCCTATTCCTCCTCATTCCTCCTCATTCCTCCTCATTCCTCCTCATTCCTCCTCATTCCTCCTCATTCCTCCTCATTCCTCCTCATTTCTCCTCAATCCTCCTCATTCCTCCTCATTCCTCCTCATTCCTCCTCATTCCTCCTCATTCCTCCTCATTCCTCCTCATTCCTCCTCATTCCACCTCATTCCTCCTCATTCCTCCTCATTCCTCCTCATTCCTCCTCATTCCTCCTTATTCCTCCTCATTCATCCTCATTGCTCCTCAGTCCTTCTCATTCCTCCTCATTCCTCCTCATTCCTCCTCATTCCTCCCTATTCCTCCTAATTCCTCCTTATTCCTCCTTATTTCTCCTTATTCCTCCCATTCCTCCTCATTCCTCCTCATTCCTCCTTATTCCTACTCATTCCTCCTCATTCCTCCTCATTCCTCCTTATTCCTCCTCATTACTCCTCATTCCTCCTTATTCCTACTCATTCCTCCTTATTCTAATCATTGCTCTTTATTCTTCCACAATTCTCCTAATTCCTCCTCATTTCTCCCTATTCCTCCTCATTCCTCCTCATTCCTCCTCATTCCTCCTCATTCCTCCTCATTCCTCCTCATTCCTCCTCATTCCTCCTCATTTCTCCTCAATCCTCCTCATTCCTCCTCATTCCTCCTCATTCCTCCTCATTCCCCCTCATTCCTCCTCATTCCTCCTCATTCCACCTCATTCCTCCTCATTCCTCCTCATTCCTCCTCATTCCTCCTCATTCCTCCTTATTCCTCCTCATTCATCCTCATTCCTCCTCAGTCCTTCTCATTCCTCCTCATTCCTCCTCATTCCTCCTCATTCCTCCCTATTCCTCCTAATTCCTCCTTATTCCTCCTTATTCCTCCCCATTCCTCCTCATTCCTCCTCATTCCTCCTCATTCCTCCTCATTCCTCCTCATTCTTACTCATTCCTCCTCATTCCTCCTCATTCCTCCTCATTCCTCCTCATTCCTTCTCATTCCTCCTCATTCCTTCTCATTCCTCCTCATTCCTCCTCATTCCTCCTTATTCCTCCTTATTCCTCCTTATTCCTCCTTATTCCTCCTTATTCCTCCTTATTCCTCCATATTCCTCCCCATTCCTCCTCATTCCTTCTCATTCCTCCTCATTCCTCCTCATTCCTCCTCATTCCTACTCATTCCTTTTCATTCCTCCTTATTCCTCCTTATTCCTCCTTATTCCTCCTCATTCCTCCTTATTCCTCCTTATTCCTCCTTACTCCTCCTTATTCCTCCTTATTCCTCCTTATTCCTCCTTATTCCTCCATATTCCTCCCCATTCCTCCTCATTCCTTCTCATTCCTCCTCATTCCTCCTTATTCCTCCTCAATCCTCCTCATTCCTCCTCATTCCACCTCATTGCTCCTCATTCCTCCTCATTCCTCCTTATTCCTCCTCAATCCTCCTTATTTCTAATCATTCCTCTTTATTCTTCCTTAATTTTCCTAATTCCTCCTCATTTCTCCCTATTCCTCCTCATTCCTCCTCATTCCTTCTCATTCCTCCTCATTCCTCCTTATTCCTCCTCATTCATCCTCATTGCTCCTCAGTCCTTCTCATTCCTCCTCATTCCTCCTCATTCCTCCTCATTCCTCCCTATTCCTCCTAATTCCTCCTTATTTTTCCTTATTCCTCCTTATTCCTCCCCATTCCTCCTCATTCCTCCTCATTCCTCCTCATTCCTCCTCATTCCTCCTCATTCTTACTCATTCCTCCTCATTCCTCCTCATTCCTCCTCATTCCTCCTCATTCCTTCTCATTCCTCCTCATTCCTTCTCATTCCTCCTCATTCCTCCTCATTCCTCCTTATTCCTCCTTATTCCTCCTTATTCCTCCTTATTCCTCCTTATTCCTCCTTATTCCTCCATATTCCTCCCCATTCCTCCTCATTCCTTCTCATTCCTCCTCATTCCTCCTCATTCCTCCTCATTCCTACTCATTCCTTTTCATTCCTCCTTATTCCTCCCTATTCCTCCTAATTCCTCCTTATTCCTCCTTATTCCTCCCCATTCCTCCTCATTCCTCCTCATTCCTCCTCATTCCTCCTCATTCCTCCTCATTCCTCCTCATTCTTACTCATTCCTCCTCATTCCTCCTCATTCCTCCTCATTCCTCCTCATTCCTTCTCATTCCTCCTCATTCCTTCTCATTCCTCCTCATTCCTCCTCATTCCTCCTCATTCCACCTCATTCCTCCTCATTCCTCCTCATACCTCCTCATTCCTCCTCATTCCTCCTTATTCCTCCTCATTCATCCTCATTGCTCCTCAGTCCTTCTCATTCCTCCTCATTCCTCCTCATTCCTCCTCATTCCTCCCTATTCCTCCTAATTCCTCCTTATTCCTCCTTATTCCTCCCCATTCCTCCTCATTCCTCCTCATTCCTCCTCATTCCTCCTCATTCCTCCTCATTCTTACTCATTCCTCCTCATTCCTCCTCATTCCTCCTCATTCCTCCTCATTCCTTCTCATTCCTCCTCATTCCTTCTCATTCCTCCTCATTCCTCCTCATTCCTCCTTATTCCTCCTTATTCCTCCTTATTCCTCCTTATTCCTCCTTATTCCTCCTTATTCCTCCATATTCCTCCCCATTCCTCCTCATTCCTTCTCATTCCTCCTCATTCCTCCTCATTCCTCCTCATTCCTACTCATTCCTTTTCATTCCTCCTTATTCCTCCTTATTCCTCCTTATTCCTCCTCATTCCTCCTTATTCCTCCTTATTCCTCCTTACTCCTCCTTATTCCTCCTTATTCCTCCTTATTCCTCCTTATTCCTCCATATTCCTCCCCATTCCTTCTCATTCCTTCTCATTCCTCCTCATTCCTCCTTATTCCTCCTCAATCCTCCTCATTCCTCCTCATTCCACCTCATTGCTCCTCATTCCTCCTCATTCCTCCTTATTCCTCCTCAATCCTCCTTATTCCTCCTTATTCCTCCTTACTCCTCCTCATTCCTCCTCATTCCTACTCATTCCTCCTCATTCCTCCCTATTCCTCCTTATTCCTTCTCATTCCTCCTCATTCCTCCTTATTCCTCCTCAATCCTCCTCATTCCCCCTCATTCCACCTCATTGCTCCTCATTCCTCCTCATTCCTCCTTATTCCTCCTCAATCCTCCTTATTTCTAATCATTCCTCTTTATTCTTCCTTAATTTTCCTAATTCCTCCTCATTTCTCCCTATTCCTCCTCATTCCTCCTCATTCCTTCTCATTCCTCCTCATTCCTCCTCATTCCTCCTCATTCCTCCTAATTCCTCCTCATTCCTCCTCATTCCTCCTCATTCCTATTCATTCCTCCTCATTCCTCCCTATTCCTCCTTATTTCTCCTTATTCCTCCTTATTCCTCCCCATTCCTCCTCATTCCTTCTCATTCCTATTCATTCCTCCTCATTCCTCCTTATTCCTCTTTATTCCTCCTTATTCCTCCTTATTCCTCCTTATTCCTCCTTATTCCTCCTTATTCCTCCATATTCCTCCCCATTCGTCCTCATTCCTTCTCATTCCTCCTCATTTCTCCTCATTCCTCCTCAGTCCTCCTCATTCCTCCTCATTCCTCCTCATTCCACCTCATTGCTCCTCATTCCTCCTCATTCCTCCTTATTCCTCCTCAATCCTCCTTATTTCTAATCATTCCTCTTTATTCTTCCTTAATTCTCCTAATTCCTCCTCATTTCTCCTTATTCCTCCTCATTCTTTCTCACTCCTCCTCAATTCCTCCTTATTCCTGCTCATTCCTCCGTATTCCTTCTCATCCCTCCTCATTCCTTCTCAATCCTCCTCATTCCTCCTCATTGCTCCTCATTCCTCCTCATTCCTCCTCATTCCTCCTTATTTCTCCTTATTCCTCCTTATTCCTCCCTATTCCCCCTCATTCCTCCTCATTCCTCCTCATTCCTCCTCATTCCTCCTCATTCCTCCTTATTCCTCCTTATTCCTCCTTACTCCCCCTTATTCCTCGTTATTCCTCCTTATTCCTCCATATTCCTCCCCATTCCTCCTCATTCCTTCTCATTCATCCTCATTCCTCCTCATTCCTCCTCATTCCTCCTCAGTCCTCCTCATTCCTCCTCATTCCACCTCATTGCTCCTCATTCCTCCTCATTCCTCCTTATTCCTCCTCAATCCTCCTTATTTCTAATCATTCCTCTTTATTCTTCCTTAATTTTCCTAATTCCTCCTCATTTCTCCCTATTCCTCCTCATTCCTTCTCATTCCTTCTCATTCCTCCTCATTCGTCCTCATTCCTCCTCATTCCTCCTCATTCCTCCTAATTCCTAATCATTCCTCCTCATTCCTCCTCATTCCTCCTCATTCCTCCTTATTCCTCCTCATTCCTCCTCATTCCTCCTCATTCCTCCTCATTCCTCCTCATTCCTCCTCATTCCTCCTCATTCCTCCTCATTCCTCCTCATTCCTCCTCATTCCTCCTCATTCCTCCTCATTCCTCCTCATTCCTCCTCATTCCTCCTCATTCCTCCTCATTCCTCCTCATTCCTCCTCATTCCTCCTCATTCCTCCTCATTCCACCTCATTCCTCCTTATTCCTCCTCATTCATCCTCATTGCTCCTCATTCCTCCTCATTCCTCCTCATTCCTCCTCATTCCTCCTCATTCCTCCTCATTCCTCCTAATTCCTAATCATTCCTCCTCATTCCTCCTCATTCCTCCCTATTCCTCCTTATTCCTCCTCATTCCTCGTCAATTCCTCCTTATTCCTGCTCATTCCTCCTTATTCCTTCTTATTCTTCCTCCTAATTGCTCCTCATTCCTCCTCATTCCTCCTCATTCCTCCTCATTCCTCCTCAATTCTCCTCATTCCTCCTCATTCCTCCTCATTCCTCCTCATTCCTTCTCATTCCTTCTCCCTGATCCTCCTTAAGCCTCCTCATTCCTCCTAAATTCCTCCTTATTCCTGCTCATTCCTCCTTATTCCTTCTTATTCCTCCTCATTCCTCCTAATTGCTCCTCATTCCTCCTCATTCCTCCTCATTCCTCCTCATTCCTCCTCATTCCTCCTCATTCCTCCTCATTCCTTCTCATTCCTCCTCATTCCTACTCATTCCTCCTCATTCCTCACTATGCCTCCTTATTCCTCCTTATTCCTCCTTATTCCTCCCCATTCCTCCTCATTCCTCCTCATTCCTCCGCATTCCTAATCATTCCTCCTTATTCGTCCTCATTCCTCCTCAGTCCTCCTCATTCCTCCTCATTCCTCCTCATTCCTCCTCATTCCTCCTCATTCCTCCTCATTCCTCCTCATTCCTCCTCATTCCTCCTCATTCCTCCTCAATCCTCCTCATTCCTCCTCATTCCTCCTCATTCCTCCTCATTCCTCCTCATTCCTCCTCATTCCTCCTCATTCCTCCTCAATCCTCCTCATTCCTCCTCATTGCTCCTCATTCCTCCTCATTCCTCCTCATTCCTCTTCATTCCTCCTCATTCCTCCTTATTCCTCCTTATTCCTCCCCATTCCTCCTCATTCCTCCTCATTCCTCCTCATTTCTCCTAATTCCTCCTCATTCCTCCTCACTCCTCCTTAGTCCTCCTCATTCCTCCTCATTCCTCCTCATTCCTCCTCATTCCTCCTCATTCCTCCTCATTCCTCCTCATTCCTCCTCATTCCTCCTCATTCCTCCTCATTCCTCCTCAATCCTCCTCATTCCTCCTCATTGCTCCTCATTCCTCCTCATTCCTCCTCATTCCTCCTCATTCCCCATCATTCCTCCTCATTCCTCCTCATTCCTCCTCATTCCTCCTCATTCCTCCTCATTCCTCCTCATTCCTCCTCATTCCTCCTCATTCCTCCTCATTCCTCCTCATTCCTACTCATTCCTCCTCATTCCTCACTATGCTCCTTATTCCTCCTTATTCCTCCCCATTCCTCCTCATTCCTCCTCATTCCTCCTCATTCTCCTCATTCCTCCCCATTCCTCCTCATTCCTCCTCATTCCTCCTCATTCCTCCTCATTCCTCCTCATTCCTCCTCATTCCTCCTCATTCCTCCTCATTCCTCCTCATTCCTCCTCATTCCTCCTTATTCCTCCTCATTCCTCCTCATTCCTCCTCAGTCCTTCTCATTCCTCCTCATTCCTCCTCATTCCTCCTCATTCCTCCCTATTCCTCCTAATTCCTCCTTATTCCTCCTTATTTCTCCTTATTCCTCCCCATTCCTCCTCATTCCTCCTCATTCCTCCTTATTCCTACTCATTCCTCCTTATTTCTAATCATTGCTCTTTATTCTTCCACAATTCCCTAATTCCTCCTCATTTCTCCCTATTCCTCCTCATTCCTCCTCATTCCTCCTCATTCCTCCTCATTCCTCCTCATTCCTCCTCATTCCTCCTCATTTCTCCTCAATCCTCCTCATTCCTCCTCATTCCTCCTCATTCCTCCTCATTCCTCCTCATTCCTCCTCATTCCTCCTCATTCCTCCTCATTCCACCTCATTCCTCCTCATTCCTCCTCATTCCTCCTCATTCCTCCTCATTCCTCCTTATTCCTCCTCATTCATCCTCATTGCTCCTCAGTCCCTCTCATTCCTCCTCATTCCTCCTCATTCCTCCTCATTCCTCCCTATTCCTCCTAATTCCTCCTTATTCCTCCTTATTTCTCCTTACTCCTCCCCATTCCTCCTCATTCCTCCTCATTCCTCCTTATTCCTACTCATTCCTCCTCATTCCTCCTCATTCCTCCTCATTCCACCCTATTGCTCCTTATTCCTCCTCATTCCTCCTCTATCCTCCTTATTTCTTATCAATTTTCTTTTTTCCTCCTTAATTCTCCTCCTCATTCCTCCTCATTCTTCCTCGTTCTTCTTCATTCCTCCTTATTCCTCCTCATTCTTTTTCATTCCTCCTCAATTCCTCCTTATTCCTGCTCATTCCTCCTTATTCCTTCTTATCCCTCCTCATTCCTCCTCAATCCTCCTCATTCCTCCTCATTGCTATTCATTCCTCCTCATTCCTCCTCATTCCTCGTTATTCCTCCTCATTCCTCCTCAATTCCTCCTTATTCCTGCTCATTCCTCCATATTCCTTCTTATTCCTCCTCATTCCTCCTCATTCCTCCTAATTCCTCCTCATTCCTCCTCATTCCTCCTCATTCCTCCTCATTCCTTTTCATTCCTCCTTATTCCTCCTTATTCCTCCTTATTCCTCCTCATTCCTCCTTATTCCTCCTTATTCCTCCTTACTCCTCCTTATTCCTCCTTATTCCTCCTTATTCCTCCTTATTCCTCCATATTCCTCCCCATTCCTCCTCATTCCTTCTCATTCCTCCTCATTCCTCCTTATTCCTCCTCAATCCTTCTCATTCCTCCTCATTCCACCTCATTGCTCCTCATTCCTCCTCATTCCTCCTTATTCCTCCTCAATCCTCCTTATTTCTAATCATTCCTCTTTATTCTTCCTTAATTTTCCTAATTCCTCCTCATTTCTCCCTATTCCTCCTCATTCCTCCTCATTCCTTCTCATTCCTCCTCATTCCTCCTTATTCCTCCTCATTCATCCTCATTGCTCCTCAGTCCTACTCATTCCTCCTCATTCCTCCTCATTCCTCCTCATTCCTCCCTATTCCTCCTAATTCCTCCTTATTCCTCCTTATTCCTCCTTATTCCTCCCCATTCCTCCTCATTCCTCCTCATTCCTCCTCATTCCTCCTCATTCCTCCTCATTCTTACTCATTCCTCCTCATTCCTCCTCATTCCTCCTCATTCCTCCTCATTCCTTCTCATTCCTCCTCATTCCTTCTCATTCCTCCTCATTCCTCCTCATTCCTCCTTATTCCTCCTTATTCCTCCTTATTCCTCCTTATTCCTCCTTATTCCTCCTTATTCCTCCATATTCCTCCCCATTCCTCCTCATTCCTTCTCATTCCTCCTCATTCCTCCTCATTCCTCCTCATTCCTACTCATTCCTTTTCATTCCTCCTTATTCCTCCCTATTCCTCCTAATTCCTCCTTATTCCTCCTTATTCCTCCCCATTCCTCCTCATTCCTCCTCATTCCTCCTCATTCCTCCTCATTCCTCCTCATTCTTACTCATTCCTCCTCATTCCTCCTCATTCCTCCTCATTCCTCCTCATTCCTTCTCATTCCTCCTCATTCCTTCTCATTCCTCCTCATTCCTCCTCATTCCTCCTCATTCCACCTCATTCCTCCTCATTCCTCCTCATACCTCCTCATTCCTCCTCATTCCTCCTTATTCCTCCTCATTCATCCTCATTGCTCCTCAGTCCTTCTCATTCCTCCTCATTCCTCCTCATTCCTCCTCATTCCTCCCTATTCCTCCTAATTCCTCCTTATTCCTCCTTATTCCTCCCCATTCCTCCTCATTCCTCCTCATTCCTCCTCATTCCTCCTCATTCCTCCTCATTCTTACTCATTCCTCCTCAATTCTCCTCATTCCTCCTCATTCCTCCTCATTCCTTCTCATTCCTCCTCATTCCTTCTCATTCCTCCTCATTCCTCCTCATTCCTCCTTATTCCTCCTTATTCCTCCTTATTCCTCCTTATTCCTCCTTATTCCTCCTTATTCCTCCATATTCCTCCCCATTCCTCCTCATTCCTTCTCATTCCTCCTCATTCCTCCTCATTCCTCCTCATTCCTACTCATTCCTTTTCATTCCTCGTTATTCCTCCTTATTCCTCCTTATTCCTCCTCATTCCTCCTTATTCCTCCTTATTCCTCCTTACTCCTCCTTATTCCTCCTTATTCCTCCTTATTCCTCCTTATTCCTCCATATTCCTCCCCATTCCTCCTCATTCCTTCTCATTCCTCCTCATTCCTCCTTATTCCTCCTCAATCCTCCTCATTCCTCCTCATTCCACCTCATTGCTCCTCATTCCTCCTCATTCCTCCTTATTCCTCCTCAATCCTCCTTATTCCTCCTTATTCCTCCTTACTCCTCCTCATTCCTCCTCATTCCTACTCATTCCTCCTCATTCCTCCCTATTCCTCCTTATTCCTTCTCATTCCTCCTCATTCCTCCTTATTCCTCCTCAATCCTCCTCATTCCTCCTCATTCCACCTCATTGCTCCTCATTCCTCCTCATTCCTCCTTATTCCTCCTCAATCCTCCTTATTTCTAATCATTCCTCTTTATTCTTCCTTAATTTTCCTAATTCCTCCTCATTTCTCCCTATTCCTCCTCATTCCTCCTCATTCCTTCTCATTCCTCCTCATTCCTCCTCATTCCTCCTCATTCCTCCTAATTCCTCCTCATTCCTCCTCATTCCTCCTCATTCCTATTCATTCCTCCTCATTCCTCCCTATTCCTCCTTATTTCTCCTTATTCCTCCTTATTCCTCCCCATTCCTCCTCATTCCTTCTCATTCCTATTCATTCCTCCTCATTCCTCCTTATTCCTCTTTATTCCGCCTTATTCCTCCTTATTCCTCCTTATTCCTTCTTATTCCTCCTTATTCCTCCATATTCCTCCCCATTCGTCCTCATTCCTTCTCATTCCTCCTCATTTCTCCTCATTCCTCCTCAGTCCTCCTCATTCCTCCTCATTCCTCCTCATTCCACCTCATTGCTCCTCATTCCTCCTCATTCCTCCTTATTCCTCCTCAATCCTCCTTATTTCTAATCATTCCTCTTTATTCTTCCTTAATTCTCCTAATTCCTCCTCATTTCTCCTTATTCCTCCTCATTCTTTCTCACTCCTCCTCAATTCCTCCTTATTCCTGCCATTCCTCCGTATTCCCTCTTATCCCCCTCATTCCTTCTCAATCCTCCTCATTCCTCCTCATTGCTCCTCATTCCTCCTCATTCCTCCTCATTCCTCCTTATTTCTCCTTATTCCTCCTTATTCCTCCCTATTCCCCCTCATTCCTCCTCATTCCTCCTCATTCCTCCTCATTCCTCCTCATTCCTCCTTATTCCTCCTTATTCCTCCTTACTCCCCCTTATTCCTCGTTATTCCTCCTTATTCCTCCATATTCCTCCCCATTCCTCCTCATTCCTTCTCATTCATCCTCATTCCTCCTCATTCCTCCTCATTCCTCCTCAGTCCTCCTCATTCCTCCTCATTCCACCTCATTGCTCCTCATTCCTCCTCATTCCTCCTTATTCCTCCTCAATCCTCCTTATTTCTAATCATTCCTCTTTATTCTTCCTTAATTTTCCTAATTCCTCCTCATTTCTCCCTATTCCTCCTCATTCCTTCTCATTCCTTCTCATTCCTCCTCATTCGTCCTCATTCCTCCTCATTCCTCCTCATTCCTCCTAATTCCTAATCATTCCTCCTCATTCCTCCTCATTCCTCCTCATTCCTCCTTATTCCTCCTCATTCCTCCTCATTCCTCCTCATTCCTCCTCATTCCTCCTCATTCCTCCTCATTCCTCCTCATTCCTCCTCATTCCTCCTCATTCCTCCTCATTCCTCCTCATTCCTCCTCATTCCTCTTCATTCCTCCTCATTCCTCCTCATTCCTCCTCATTCCTCCTCATTCCTCCTCATTCCTCCTCATTCCTCCTCATTCCACCTCATTCCTCCTTATTCCTCCTCATTCATCCTCATTGCTCCTCATTCCTCCTCATTCCTCCTCATTCCTCCTCATTCCTCCTCATTCCTCCTCATTCCTCCTCATTCCTCCTAATTCCTAATCATTCCTCCTCATTCCTCCCTATTCCTCCTTATTCCTCCTCATTCCTCGTCAATTCCTCCTTATTCCTGCTCATTCCTCCTTATTCCTTCTTATTCTTCCTCCTAATTGCTCCTCATTCCTCCTCATTCCTCCTCATTCCTCCTCATTCCTCCTCAATTCTCCTCATTCCTCCTCATTCCTCCTCATTCCTCCTCATTCCTTCTCATTCCTTCTCCCTGATCCTCCTTAAGCCTCCTCATTCCTCCTCAATTCCTCCTTATTCCTACTCATTCCTCCTTATTCCTTCTTATTCCTCCTCATTCCTCCTAATTGCTCCTCATTCCTCCTCATTCCTCCTCATTCCTCCTCATTCCTCCTCATTCCTCCTCATTCCTCCTCATTCCTTCTCATTCCTCCTCATTCCTACTCATTCCTCCTCATTTCTCACTATGCCTCCTTATTCCTCCTTATTCCTCCTTATTCCTCCCCATTCCTCCTCATTCCTCCTCATTCCTCCGCATTCCTAATCATTCCTCCTCATTCGTCCTCATTCCTCCTCAGTCCTCCTCATTCCTCCTCATTCCTCCTCATTCCTCCTCATTCCTCCTCATTCCTCCTCATTCCTCCTCATTCCTCCTCATTCCTCCTCATTCCTCCTCAATCCTCCTCATTCCTCCTCATTCCTCCTCATTCCTCCTCATTCCTCCTCATTCCTCCTCATTCCTCCTCATTCCTCCTCAATCCTCCTCATTCCTCCTCATTGCTCCTCATTCCTCCTCATTCCTCCTCATTCCTCTTCATTCCTCCTCATTCCTCCTTATTCCTCCTTATTCCTCCCCATTCCTCCTCATTCCTCCTCATTCCTCCTCATTTCTCCTCATTCCTCCTCATTCCTCCTCACTCCTCCTTAGTCCTCCTCATTCCTCCTCATTCCTCCTCATTCCTCCTCATTCCTCCTCATTCCTCCTCATTCCTCCTCATTCCTCCTCATTCCTCCTCATTCCTCCTCATTCCTCCTCATTCCTCCTCATTCCTCCTCAATCCTCCTCATTCCTCCTCATTGCTCCTCATTCCTCCTCATTCCTCCTCATTCCTCCTCATTCCCCATCATTCCTCCTCATTCCTCCTCATTCCTCCTCATTCCTCCTCATTCCTCCTCATTCCTCCTCATTCCTCCTCATTCCTCCTCATTCCTCCTCATTCCTCCTCATTCCTCCTCATTCCTACTCATTCCTCCTCATTCCTCACTATGCCTCCTTATTCCTCCTTATTCCTCCCCATTCCTCCTCATTCCTCCTCATTCCTCCTCATTCCTCCTCATTCCTCCCCATTCCTCCTCATTCCTCCTCATTCCTCCTCATTCCTCCTCATTCCTCCTCATTCCTCCTCATTCCTCCTCATTCCTCCTCATTCCTCCTCATTCCTCCTCATTCCTCCTCATTCCTCCTCATTCCTCCTTATTCCTCCTCATTCCTCCTCATTCCTCCTCAGTCCTTCTCATTCCTCCTCATTCCTCCTCATTCCTCCTCATTCCTCCCTATTCCTCCTAATTCCTCCTTATTCCTCCTTATTTCTCCTTATTCCTCCCCATTCCTCCTCATTCCTCCTCATTCCTCCTTATTCCTACTCATTCCTCCTTATTTCTAATCATTGCTCTTTATTCTTCCACAATTCTCCTAATTCCTCCTCATTTCTCCCTATTCCTCCCATTCCTCCTCATTCCTCCTCATTCCTCCTCATTCCTCCTCATTCCTCCTCATTCCTCCTCATTTCTCCTCATTCCTCCTCATTCCTCCTCATTCCTCCTCATTCCTCCTCATTCCTCCTCATTCCTCCTCATTCCTCCTCATTCCTCCTCATTCCACCTCATTCCTCCTCATTCCTCCTCATTCCTCCTCATTCCTCCTCATTCCTCCTTATTCCTCCTCATTCATCCTCATTGCTCCTCAGTCCTTCTCATTCCTCCTCATTCCTTCTCATTCCTCCTCATTCCTCCCTATTCCTCCTAATTCCTCCTTATTCCTCCTTATTTCTCCTTACTCCTCCCCATTCCTCCTCATTCCTCCTCATTCCTCCTTATTCCTACTCATTCCTCCTCATTCCTCCTCATTCCTCCTCATTCCACCCTATTGCTCCTTATTCCTCCTCATTCCTCCTCTATCCTCCTTATTTCTTATCAATTTTCTTTTTTCCTCCTTAATTCTCCTCCTCATTCCTCCTCATTCTTCCTCGTTCTTCTTCATTCCTCCTTATTCCTCCTCATTCTTTTTCATTCCTCCTCAATTCCTCCTTATTCCTGCTCATTCCTCCTTATTCCTTCTTATCCCTCCTCATTCCTCCTCAATCCTCCTCATTCCTCCTCATTCTATTCATTCCTCCTCATTCCTCCTCATTCCTCGTTATTCCTCCTCATTCCTCCTCAATTCCTCCTTATTCCTGCTCATTCCTCCTTATTCCTTCTTATTCCTCCTCATTCCTCCTCATTCCTCCTAATTCCTCCTCATTCCTCCTCATTCCTCCTCATTCCTCCTCATTCCTATTCATTCCTCCTCATTCCTCCTCATTCCTCCTCATTCCTCCTCATTCCTCCTCATTCCTCCTCATTCCTCCTCATTCCTCCTCATTCCTCCTCATTCCTCCTCATGCCACCCCATTGCTCCTTATTCCTCCTCATACCTCCTCAATCCTCCTTTTTTCTAATCAATTCTCTTTATTCCTCCTTAATTCTCCTCATTCCTCCTCATTCCTCCTCATTCTTCCTCATTCCTCCTCATTCCACCTCATTCCTCCTTATTCCTCCTCATTCATCCTCATTGCTCCTCATTCCTCCTCATTCCTCCTCATTCCTCCTCATTCCTCCTCATTCCTCCTCATTTTTTTTTATTTTTCCTCATTCTTCCTCATTCCTCCTCATTCCTCCTCATTCCTCCTTATTCCTCCTCATTCCTCCTCATTCTCCTCATTCCTCCTCATTCCCCCTCATTCCTCCTCATTCCTCCTCATTCTTCCTCATTCCTCCTCATTCCTCCTTATTCCTCCTTATTCCTCCCCATTCCTCTTCATTGCTCCTCATTCCTCCTCATTCCTCCTCATTCCTCCTCATTCCTCCTCATTTTTCCTCATTTTTCCTCATTCTTCCTCATTCCTCCTCATTCCTCCTCATTCCTCCTTATTCCTCCTCATTCATCCTCATTGCTCCTCATTCCTCCTCATTCTTCCTCATTCCTCCTCATTCCTCCTCATTCCTCCTCATTCCTCCCTATTCCTCCTTATTCCTCCTTATTCCTCCTTATTCCTCCTTATTCCTCCCCATTCCTCCTCATTCCTCCTCATTCCTCCTCATTCCTCCTCATTCCACCCCACTGCTCCTTATTCCTCCTCAATCCTCCTTATTTCTAATCAATTCTCTTTATTCCTCCTTAATTCTCCTAATTCCTCCTCATTCCTCCTCATTCTTCCTCGTTCTTCCTCATTCCTCCTTATTCCTCCTCATTCTTTCTCATTGCTCCTCATTCCTCCTCATTCCTCCTCATTCCTCCTCATTCCTCCACATTCCTCCTCATTCCTCCTCATTCCTCCTCATTCCTCCTCAATCCTCCTTTTTTCTAATCAATTCTCTTTATTCCTCCTTAATTCTCCTAATTCCTCCTCATTCCTCTTCATTCTTCCTCGTTCTTCCTCATTCCTCCTTATTCCTCCTCATTCTTTCTCATTCCACCTCAATTCCTCCTTATTCCTGCTCATTCCTCCTTATTCCTTCTTATCGCTCCTCATTCCTCCTCATTCCTCCTCATTCTTCCTAATTCCTCCTCATTCCTCCTCATTCCTCCTCATTCCTACTCATTCCTCCTCATTCCTCCCTATTCCTCCTTATTTCTCCTTATTCCTCCTTATTCCTCCCCATTCCTCCTCATTCCTCCTCATTCCTCCTTATTCCTCCTCATTCCTCCTCATTCTTACTCATTCCTCCTCATTCCTCCTCATTCCTCCTCATTCCTCCTCATTCCTTCTCATTCCTCCTCATTCCTTCTCATTCCTCCTCATTCCTCTTCATTCCTCCTTATTCCTCCTTATTCCTCCTTATTCCTCCTTATTCCTCCTTATTCCTCCTTATTTCTCCATATTCCTCCCCATTCCTCCTCATTCCTTCTCATTCCTCCTCATTCCTCCTCATTCCTCCTCATTCCTACTCATTCCTTTTCATTCCTCCTTATTCCTCCTTATTCCTCCTTATTCCTCCTCATTCCTCCTTATTCCTCCTTATTTCTCCTTACTCCTCCTTATTCCTCCTTATTCCTCCTTATTCCTCCATATTCCTCCCCATTCCTCCTCATTCCTTCTCATTCCTCCTCATTCCTCCTTATTCCTCCTCAATCCTCCTCATTCCTCCTCATTCCACCTCATTGCTCCTCATTCCTCCTCATTCCTCCTTATTCCTCCTCAATCCTCCTTATTCCTCCTTATTCCTCCTTACTCCTCCTTATTCCTCCTTATTCCTCCTTATTCCTCCATATTCCTCCCCATTCCTCCTCATTCCTTCTCATTCCTCCTCATTCCTCCTTATTCCTCCTCAATCCTCCTCATTCCTCCTCATTCCACCTCATTGCTCCTCATTCCTCCTCATTCCTCCTTATTCCTCCTCAATCCTCCTTATTTCTAATCATTCCTCTTTATTCTTCCTTAATTTTCCTAATTCCTCCTCATTTCTCCCTATTCCTCCTCATTCCTCCTCATTCCTCCTCATTCCTTCTCATTCCTCCTCATTCCTCCTCATTCCACCTCATTCCTCCTAATTCCTCCTCATTCCTCCTCATTCCTCCTCATTCCTACTCATTCCTCCTCATTCCTCCCTATTCCTCCTTATTTCTCCTTATTCCTCCTTATTCCTCCCCATTCCTCCTCATTCCTCCTCATTCCTTCTCATTCCTCCTCATTCCTCCTCATTCCTCCTCATTCCTACTCATTCCTTTTCATTCCTCCTTATTCCTCCTTATTCCTCCTTATTCCTCCTCATTCCTCCTTATTCCTCCTTATTCCTCCTTACTCCTCCTTATTCCTCCTTATTCCTCCTTATTCCTCCATATTCCTCCCCATTCCTCCTCATTCCTTCTCATTCCTCCTCATTCCTCCTTATTCCTCCTCAATCCTCCTCATTCCTCCTCATTCCACCTCATTGCTCCTCATTCCTCCTCATTCCTCCTTATTCCTCCTCAATCCTCCTTATTCCTCCTTATTCCTCCTTACTCCTCCTTATTCCTCCTTATTCCTCCTTATTCCTCCATATTCCTCCCCATTCCTCCTCATTCCTTCTCATTCCTCCTCATTCCTCCTTATTCCTCCTCAATCCTCCTCATTCCTCCTCATTCCACCTCATTGCTCCTCATTCCTCCTCATTCCTCCTTATTCCTCCTCAATCCTCCTTATTTCTAATCATTCCTCTTTATTCTTCCTTAATTTTCCTAATTCCTCCTCATTTCTCCCTATTCCTCCTCATTCCTTTTCATTCCTCCTCATTCCTTCTCATTCCTCCTCATTCCTCCTCATTCCACCTCATTCCTCCTAATTCCTCCTCATTCCTCCTCATTCCTCCTCATTCCTACTCATTCCTCCTCATTCCTCCCTATTCCTCCTTATTTCTCCTTATTCCTCCTTATTCCTCCCCATTCCTCCTCACTCCTCCTCATTCCTCCTCATTCCTCCTCATTCCTCCTCATTACCCCTCATTCCTACTCATTCCTCCTCATTCCTCCTCATTCCTCCTCATTCCTTCTCATTCCTTCTCATTCCTATTCATTCCTCCTCATTCCTCCTTAT
Source organism: Drosophila bunnanda (assembly GCA_035046265.1). Lineage (NCBI taxonomy): Eukaryota > Metazoa > Arthropoda > Insecta > Diptera > Drosophilidae > Drosophila > Drosophila bunnanda. Next base: position 44,956 of record JAWNOB010000015.1, on the reverse strand, counting down.
TCCTCTTTATTCCTCCTTATTCCTCCTTATTCCTCCTTATTCCTCCTTATTCCTCCATATTCCTCCCCATTCGTCCTCATTCCTTCTCATTCCTCCTCATTTCTCCTCATTCCTCCTCAGTCCTCCTCATTCCTCCTCATTCCTCCTCATTCCACCTCATTGCTCCTCATTCCTCCTCATTCCTCCTTATTCCTCCTCAATCCTCCTTATTTCTAATCATTCCTCTTTATTCTTCCTTAATTCTCCTAATTCCTCCTCATTTCTCCTTATTCCTCCTCATTCTTTCTCATTCCTCCTCAATTCCTCCTTATTCCTGCTCATTCCTCCGTATTCCTTCTTATCCCTCCTCATTCCTTCTCAATCCTCCTCATTCCTCCTCATTGCTCCTCATTCCTCCTCATTCCTCCTCATTCCTCCTTATTTCTCCTTATTCCTCCTTATTCCTCCCTATTCCCCCTCATTCCTCCTCATTCCTCCTCATTCCTCCTCATTCCTCCTCATTCCTCCTCATTCCTCCTTATTCCTCCTTATTCCTCCTTACTCCCCCTTATTCCTCGTTATTCCTCCTTATTCCTCCATATTCCTCCCCATTCCTCCTCATTCCTTCTCATTCATCCTCATTCCTCCTCATTCCTCCTCATTCCTCCTCAGTCCTCCTCATTCCTCCTCATTCCACCTCATTGCTCCTCATTCCTCCTCATTCCTCCTTATTCCTCCTCAATCCTCCTTATTTCTAATCATTCCTCTTTATTCTTCCTTAATTTTCCTAATTCCTCCTCATTTCTCCCTATTCCTCCTCATTCCTTCTCATTCCTTCTCATTCCTCCTCATTCGTCCTCATTCCTCCTCATTCCTCCTCATTCCTCCTAATTCCTAATCATTCCTCCTCATTCCTCCTCATTCCTCCTCATTCCTCCTTATTCCTCCTCATTCCTCCTCATTCCTCCTCATTCCTCCTCATTCCTCCTCATTCCTCCTCATTCCTCCTCATTCCTCCTCATTCCTCCTCATTCCTCCTTATTTCTCCTTATCCCTCCTCATTCCTCCTCAATCCTCCTCATTCCTCCTCATTGCCCCTCATTCCTTCTCATTCTTCCTCATTCCTCCTCATTCCTCCTCATTTCTTTTCATTCCTCGTCATTCCTCCTCATTCCTCCTCATTCCTCCTCATTCCTCCTCATTCCTCCTCATTCCTCCTCATTCCTCCTCATTCCTCCTCATTCCTCCTCATTCCTCCTCATTCCTCCTCATTCCTCCTTATTTCTCCTCATTCCTCCTCATTCCTCCTCATTCCTCCTCATTCCTCCTCATTCCTGCTCATTCCTCCTCATTCCTCCTCATTCCTCCTCATTCCTCCTCATTCCTCCTCATTCCTCCTCATTCCTCCTCATTCCTCCTTATTCCTCCTCATTCCTCCTCATTCCTCCTTATTCCTACTCATTCCTCCTTATTTCTAATCATTGCTCTTTATTCTTCCACAATTCTCCTAATTCCTCCTCATTTCTCCCTATTCCTCCTCATTCCTCCTCATTCCTCCTCATTCCTCCTCATTCCTCCTCATTCCTCCTCATTCCTCCTCATTTCTCCTCAATCCTCCTCATTCCTCCTCATTCCTCCTCATTCCTCCTCATTCCTCCTCATTCCTCCTCATTCCTCCTCATTCCACCTCATTCCTCCTCATTCCTCCTCATTCCTCCTCATTCCTCCTCATTCCTCCTTATTCCTCCTCATTCATCCTCATTGCTCCTCAGTCCTTCTCATTCCTCCTCATTCCTCCTCATTCCTCCTCATTCCTCCTCATTCCTCCCTATTCCTCCTAATTCCTCCTTATTCCTCCTTATTTCTCCTTATTCCTCCCCATTCCTCCTCATTCCTCCTCATTCCTCCTTATTCCTACTCATTCCTCCTCATTCCTCCTCATTCCTCCTCATTCCACCCTATTGCTCCTTATTCCTCCTCATTCCTCCTCTATCCTCCTTATTTCTTATCAATTTTCTTTTTTCCTCCTTAATTCTCCTCCTCATTCCTCCTCATTCTTCCTCGTTCCTCTTCATTCCTCCTTATTCCTCCTCATTCTTTCTCATTCCTCCTCAATTCCTCCTTATTCCTGCTCATTCCTCCTTATTCCTTCTTATCCCTCCTCATTCCTCCTCAATCCTCCTCATTCCTCCTCATTGCTATTCATTCCTCCTCATTCCTCCTCATTCCTCGTTATTCCTCCTCATTCCTCCTCAATTCCTCCTTATTCCTGCTCATTCCTCCTTATTCCTTCTTATTCCTCCTCATTCCTCCTCATTCCTCCTTATTCCTCCTCATTCCTCCTCATTCCTCCTCATTCCTCCTCATTCCTATTCATTCCTCCTCATTCCTCCTCATTCCTCCTCATTCCTCCTCATTCCTCCTCATTCCTCCTCATTCCTCCTCATTCCTCCTCATTCCTCCTCATTCCTCCTCATTCCTCCTCATTCCTCCTCATGCCACCCCATTCTCCTTATTCCTCCTCATACCTCCTCATTCCTCCTTTTTTCTAATCAATTCTCTTTATTCCTCCTTAATTCTCCTCATTCCTCCTCATTCCTCCTCATTCTTCCTCATTCCTCCTCATTCCACCTCATTCCTCCTTATTCCTCCTCATTCATCCTCATTGCTCCTCATTCCTCCTCATTCCTCCTCATTCCTCCTCATTCCTCCTCATTTTTCCTCATTTTTCCTCATTCTTCCTCATTCCTCCTCATTCCTCCTCATTCCTCCTTATTCCTCCTCATTCATCCTCATTGCTCCTCATTCCTCCTCATTCCCCCTCATTCCTCCTCATTCCTCCTCATTCTTCCTCATTCCTCCTCATTCCTCCTTATTCGTCCTTATTCCTCCCCATTCCTCTTCATTGCTCCTCATTCCTCCTCATTCCTCCACATTCCTCCTCATTCCTCCTCATTCTTCCTCATTCCTCCTCATTACTCCTCATTCCTCCTTATTAATCCTCATTCATCCTCATTGCTCCTCATTCCTCCTCATTCCCCCTCATTCCTCCTCATTCCTCCTCATTCCTCCTCATTCTTCCTCATTCCTCCTCATTCCTCCTCATTCCTCCTCATTCCTCCTCATTCCTCCCTATTCCTCCTTATTCCTCCTTATTCCTCCTTATTCCTCCTTATTCCTCCCCATTCCTCCTCATTCCTCCTCATTTTTCCTCATTCCTCCTTATTCCTACTCATTCCTCCTCATTCCTCCTCATTCCTCCTCATTCCTCCTCATTCCACCCCACTGCTCCTTATTCCTCCTCAATCCTCCTTATTTCTAATCAATTCTCTTTATTCTTCCTTAATTCTCCTAATTCCTCCTCATTCCTCCTCATTCTTCCTCGTTCTTCCTCATTCCTCCTCATTCCTCCCTATTCCTCCTAATTCCTCCTTATTCCTCCTTATTTCTCCTTATTCCTCCCCATTCCTCCTCATTCCTCCTCATTCCTCCTTATTCCTACTCATTCCTCCTCATTCCTCCTCATTCCTCCTCATTCCACCCTATTGCTCCTTATTCCTCCTCATTCCTCTTCTATCCTCCTTATTTCTTATCAATTTTCTTTTTTCCTCCTTAATTCTCCTCCTCATTCCTCCTCATTCTTCCTCGTTCTTCTTCATTCCTCCTTATTCCTCCTCATTCTTTATCATTCCTCCTCAATTCCTCCTTATTCCTGCTCATTCCTCCTTATTCCTTCTTATCCCTCCTCATTCCTCCTCAATCCTCCTCATTCCTCCTCATTGCTATTCATTCCTCCTCATTCCTCCTCATTCCTCGTTATTCCTCCTCATTCCTCCTCAATTCCTCCTTATTCCTGCTCATTCCTCCTTATTCCTTCTTATTCCTCCTCATTCCTCCTCATTCCTCCTAATTCCTCCTCATTCCTCCTCATTCCTCCTCATTCCTCCTCATTCCTATTCATTCCTCCTAATTCCTCCTCATTCCTCCTCATTCCTCCTCATTCCTCCTCATTCCTCCTCATTCCTCCTCATTCCCCCTCATTCCTCCTCATTCCTCCTCATTCCTCCTCATTCTTCCTCATTCCTCCTCATTCCTCCTCATTCCTCCTCATTCCTCCTCATTCCTCCCTATTCCTCCTTATTCCTCCTTATTCCTCCTTATTCCTCCTTATTCCTCCCCATTCCTCCTCATTCCTCCTCATTTTTCCTCATTCTTCCTTATTCCTACTCATTCCTCCTCATTCCTCCTCATTCCTCCTCATTCCTCCTCATTCCTCCTCATTCCTCCTTATTCCTCCTCATTCATCCTCATTGCTCCTCATTCCTCCTCATTCCTCCTCATTTTTCCTCATTTTTCCTCATTCTTCCTCATTCCTCCTCATTCCTCCTCATTCCTCCTTATTCCTCCTCATTCATCCTCATTCTCCTCATTCCTCCTCATTCCTCCTCATTCCTCCTCATTCCTCCTCATTCCTCCTCATTCCTCCTCATTCCTCCTCATTCCTCCTTATTCCTCCTTATTCCTCCTTATTCCTCCCCATTCCTCTTCATTGCTCCTCATTCCTCCTCATTCCTCCTCATTCCTCCTCATTCTTCCTCATTCCTCCTCATTCCTCCTCATTCCTCCTTATTAATCCTCATTCATCCTCATTCATCCTCATTGCTCCTCATTCCTCCTCATTCCCCCTCATTCCTCCTCATTCCTCCTCATTCCTCCTCATTCTTCCTCATTCCTCCTCATTCCTCCTCATTCCTCCTCATTCCTCCCTATTCCTCCTTATTCCTCCTTATTCCTCCTTATTCCTCCTTATTCCTCCCCATTCCTCCTCATTCCTCCTCATTTTTCCTCATTCTTCCTTATTCCTACTCATTCCTCCTCATTCCTCCTCATTCCTCCTCATTCCTCCTCATTCCTCCTCATTCCACCCCATGCTCCTCATTCCTCCTCAATCCTCCTTATTTCTAATCAATTCTCTTTATTCCTCCTTAATTCTCCTAATTCCTCCTCATTCCTCCTCATTCTTCCTCGTTCTTCCTCATTCCTCCTTATTCCTCCTCATTCTCTCTCATTGCTCCTCATTCCTCCTCATTCCTCCTCATTCCTCCTCATTCCTCCACATTCCTCCTCATTCCTCCTCATTCCTCCTCATTCCTCCTCAATCCTCCTTTTTTCTAATCAATTCTCTTTATTCCTCCTTAATTCTCCTAATTCCTCCTCATTCCTCTTCATTCTTCCTCGTTCTTCCTCATTCCTCCTTATTCCTCCTCATTATTTCTCATTCCTCCTCAATTCCTCCTTATTCCTGCTCATTCCTCCTTATTCCTTCTTATCCCTCCTCATTCCTCCTCATTCCTCCTCATTCCTCCTAATTCCTCCTCATTCCTCCTCTTTCCTCCTCATTCCTACTCATTCCTCCTCATTCCTCCCTATTCCTCCTTATTCCTCCTTATTCCTCCTTATTCCTCCCCATTCCTCCTCATTCCTCCTCATTCCTCCTCATTCCTCCTCATTCCTCCTCATTCCTACTCATTCCTCCTCATTCCTCCTCATTCCTCCTCATTCCTCCTCATTCCTTCTCATTCCTCCTCATTCCTTCTCATTCCTCCTCATTCCTCCTCATTCCTCCTTATTCCTCCTTATTCCTCCTTATTCCTCCTTATTCCTCCTTATTCCTCCTTATTCCTCCATATTCCTCCCCATTCCTCCTCATTCCTTCTCATTCCTCCTCATTCCTCCTCATTCCTCCTCATTCCTACTCATTCCTTTTCATTCCTCCTTATTCCTCCTCATTCCTCCTTATTCCTCCTCATTCCTCCTTATTCCTCCTTATTCCTCCTTACTCCTCCTTATTCCTCCTTATTCCTCCTTATTCCTCCATATTCCTCCCCATTCCTCCTCATTCCTTCTCATTCCTCCTCATTCCTCCTTATTCCTCCTCATTCCTCCTCATTCCTCCTCATTCCTCCTCATTGCTCCTCATTCCTCCTCATTCCTCCTTATTCCTCCTCAATCCTCCTTATTCCTCCTTATTCCTCCTTACTCCTCCTTATTCCTCCTTATTCCTCCTTATTCCTCCATATTCCTCCCCATTCCTCCTCATTCCTTCTCATTCCTCCTCATTCCTCCTTATTCCTCCTCATTCCTCCTCATTCCTCCTCATTCCACCTCATTGCTCCTCATTCCTCCTCATTCCTTCTTATTCCTCCTCAATCCTCCTTATTTCTAATCATTCCTCTTTATTCTTCCTTAATTTTCCTAATTCCTCCTCATTTCTCCCTATTCCTCCTCATTCCTCCTCATTCCTCCTCATTCCTTCTCATTCCTCCTCATTCCTCCTCATTCCTCCTCATTCCTCCTAATTCCTCCTCATTCCTCCTCATTCCTCCTCATTCCTACTCATTCCTCCTCATTCCTCCCTATTCCTCCTTATTTCTCCTTATTCCTCCTTATTCCTCCCCATTCCTCCTCATTCCTCCTCATTCCTCCTCATTCCTCCTCATTACCCCTCATTCCTACTCATTCCTCCTCATTCCTCCTCATTCCTCCTCATTCCTTCTCATTCCTTCTCATTCCTATTCATTCCTCCTCATTCCTCCTTATTCCTCCTTATTCCTCCTTATTCCTCCTTATTCCTCCTTATTCCTCCTTATTCCTCCATATTCCTCCCCATTCGTCCTCATTCCTTCTCATTCCTCCTCATTTCTCCTCATTCCTCCTCAGTCCTCCTCATTCCTCCTCATTCCTCCTCATTCCACCTCATTGCTCCTCATTCCTCCTCATTCCTCCTTATTCCTCCTTAATCCTCCTTATTTCTAATCATTCCTCTTTATTCTTCCTTAATTCTCCTAATTCCTCCTCATTTCTCCTTATTCCTCCTCATTCTTTCTCATTCCTCCTCAATTCCTCCTTATTCCTGCTCATTCCTCCGTATTCCTTCTTATCCCTCCTCATTCCTTCTCAATCCTCCTCATTCCTCCTCATTGCTCCTCATTCCTCCTCATTCCTCCTCATTCCTCCTTATTTCTCCTTATTCCTCCTCATTCCTCCCTATTCCCCCTCATTCCTCCTCATTCCTCCTCATTCCTCCTCATTCCTCCTCATTCCTCCTTATTCCTCCTTATTCCTCCTTACTCCCCCTTATTCCTCGTTATTCCTCCTTATTCCTCCTTATTCCTCCCCATTCCTCCTCATTCCTTCTCATTCATCCTCATTCCTCCTCATTCCTCCTCATTCCTCCTCAGTCCTCCTCATTCCTCCTCATTCCTCCTCATTGCTCCTCATTCCTCCTCATTCCTCCTTATTCCTCCTCAATCCTCCTTATTTCTAATCATTCCTCTTTATTCTTCCTTAATTTTCCTAATTCCTCCTCATTTCTCCCTATTCCTCCTCATTCCTTCTCATTCCTTCTCATTCCTCCTCATTCCTCCTCATTCCTCCTCATTCCTCCTCATTCCTCCTAATTCCTCATCATTCCTCCTCATTCCTCCTCATTCCTCCTCATTCCTCCTTATTCCTCCTCATTCCTCCTCATTCCTCCTCATTCCTCCTCATTCCTCCTCATTCCTCCTCATTCCTCCTCATTCCTCCTCATTCCTCCTCATTCCTCCTCATTCCTCCTTATTTCTCCTCATCCCTCCTCATTCCTCCTCATTCCTCCTCATTCCTCCTCATTGCCCCTCATTCCTTCTCATTCTTCCTCATTCCTCCTCATTCCTCCTCATTTCTTTTCATTCCTCGTCATTCCTCCTCATTCCTCCTCATTCTCCTCATTCCTTCTCATTCTTCCTCATTCCTCCTCATTCCTCCTCATTTCTTTTATTCCTCCTCATTCCTCCTCATTCCTCCTCATTCCTCCTCATTCCTCCTCATTCCTCCTTATTCCTCCTCATTCATCCTCATTCTCCTCAGTCCTTCTCATTCCTCCTCATTCCTCCTCATTCCTCCTCATTCCTCCCTATTCCTCCTAATTCCTCCTTATTCCTCCTTATTCCTCCTTATTCCTCCCCATTCCTCCTCATTCCTCCTCATTCCTCCTTATTCCTACTCATTCCTCCTCATTCCTCCTCATTCCTCCTCATTCCTCCTCATTCCACCCATTGCTCCTTATTCCTCCTCATTCCTCCTCAATCCTCCTTATTTCTAATCAATTTTCTTTTTTCCTCCTTAATTCTCCTCCTCATTCCTCCTCATTCTTCCTCGTTCTTCTTCATTCCTCCTTATTCCTCCTCATTCTTTCTCATTCCTCCTCAATTCCTCCTTATTCCTGCTTATTCCTCCTTATTCCTTCTTATCCCTCCTCATTCCTCCTCAATCCTCCTCATTCCTCCTCATTGCTATTCATTCCTCCTCATTCCTCATTCCTCCTCATTCCTCCTCAATTCCTCCTCATTCCTGCTCATTCCTCCTTATTCCTTCTTATTCCTCCTCATTCCTCCTCATTCCTCCTCATTCCTCCTCATTCCTCCTCATTCCTCCTCATTCCTCCTCATTCCTCCTCATTCCTCCTCATTCCTCCTTATTTCTCCTTATCCCTCCTCATTCCTCCTCATTCCTCCTCATTCCTCCTCATTCTCCTCATTCCTTCTCATTCTTCCTCATTCCTCCTCATTCCTCCTCATTTCTTTTCATTCCTCGTCATTCCTCCTCATTCCTCCTCATTCCTCCTCATTCCTCCTCATTCCTCCTCATTCCTCCTCATTCCTCCTCATTCCTCCTCATTCCTCCTCATTCCTCCTCATTCCTCCTTATTTCTCCTTATCCCTCCTCATTCCTCCTCAATCCTCCTCATTCCTCCTCATTGCCCCTCATTCCTTCTCATTCTTCCTCATTCCTCCTCATTTCTTTTCATTCCTCGTCATTCCTCCTCATTCCTCCTCATTCCTCCTCATTCCTCCTCATTCCTCCTTATTCCTCCTCATTCCTCCTCATTCTCCTCAGTCCTTCTCATTCCTCCTCATTCCTCCTCATTCCTCCCTATTCCTCCTAATTCCTCCTTATTCCTCCTTATTTCTCCTTATTCCTCCCATTCCTCCTCATTCCTCCTCATTCCTCCTTATTCCTACTCATTCCTCCTCATTCCTCCTCATTCCTCCTCATTCCTCCTCATTCCACCCTATTGCTCCTTATTCCTCCTCATTCCTCCTCTATCCTCCTTATTTCTTATCAATTTTCTTTTTTCCTCCTTAATTCTCCTCCTCATTCCTCCTCATTCTTCCTCGTTCTTCTTCATTCCTCCTTATTCCTCCTCATTCTTTATCATTCCTCCTCAATTCCTCCTTATTCCTGCTCATTCCTCCTTATTCCTTCTTATCCCTCCTCATTCCTCCTCAATCCTCCTCATTCCTCCTCATTCTATTCATTCCTCCTCATTCCTCCTCATTCCTCCTTATTCCTCCTCATTCCTCCTCATTCTCCTTATTCCTCCTCATTCCTCCTTATTCCTTCTTATTCCTCCTCATTCCTCCTCATTCCTCCTCATTCCTCCTCATTCCTCCTCATTCCTCCTCATTCCTATTCATTCCTCCTCATTCCTCCTCATTCCTCCTCATTCCTCCTCATTCCTCCTCATTCCTCCTCATTCCTCCTCATTCCTCCTCATTCCTCCTCATTCCTCGTCATTCCTCCTCATTCCTCCTCATTCCTCCTCATTCCTTCTCATTCCTCCTAATTCCTCCTCATTCCTCCTCATTCCTCCCTATTCCTCCTTATTCCTCCTTATTCCTCCTTATTCCTCCTCATTCCTCCTCATTCCTCCTCATTCCTCCTCATTCCTCCTCATTCCTACTCATTCCTCCTTATTTCTAATCATTGCTCTTTATTCTTCCTTAATTCTCCTAATTCCTCCTCATTTCTCCCTATTCCTCCTCATTCCTCCTCATTCCTTCTCATTCCTCGTCATTCCTCGTCATTCCTCCTCATTCCTCCTCATTCCTCCTCATTCCTCCTCATTCCTCCTCATTCCTCCTCATTCCTCCTTATTCCTCCTCATTCCTCCTCATTGCTCCTCATTCCTCCTCATTCCTGCTCAATCCTCCTCATTCCTTCTCATTCCTCCTCATTCCTCTCATTCCTCCTCATTCCTCCTCATTCCTCCTCATTCCTCCTCATTCCTCCTCATTCCTCCTCATTCCTCCTTATTCCTTCTCATTTCTCGGCATTCCTCCTCATTCCTCCTCATTACTCCTCATTCCTCCTCATTCCTCCTCATTCCTCCTCATTCCTCCTCATTCCTCCTCATTCCTCCTCATTCCTCCTCATTCCTCCTCATTCCTCCTCATTCCTCCTCATTCCTCCTCATTCCTCCTCATTCCTCCTCATTCCTCCTCATTCCTCCTCATTCCTCCTCATTCCTCCTTATTCCTCCTCATTCATCCTCATTGCTTCTCATTCCTCCTCATTCCTCCCTATTCCTCCTTATTCCTCCTCATTCCTCGTCAATTCCTCCTTATTCCTGCTAATTCCCCCTTATTCCTTCTTATTCTTCCTCATTCCTCCTAATTCTCCTCATTCCTCCTCATTCCTCCCTATTCCTCCTCATTCCTCCTCATTCCTCCTCAATTCTCCTCATTCCTCCTCATTCCTCCTCATTCCTCCTCATTCCTCCTCATTCCTTCTCATTCCTCCTCATTCCTTCTCATTCCTTCTCCCTATTCCTCCTTAACCTCCTCATTCCTCCTCAATTCCTCCTTATTCCTGCTCATTCCTCCTTATTGCTTCTTATTCCTCCTCATTCCTCCTCATTCCTTCTAATTCTCCTCATTCCTCCTCATTCCTCCTCATTCCTCCTCATTCCTCCTCATTCCTCCTCATTCCTCCTCATTCCTTCTCATTCCTCCTCATTCCTACTCATTCCTCCTCATTCCTCACTATGCCTCCTTATTCCTCCTTATTCCTCCTTATTCCTCCCATTCCTCCTCATTCCTCCTCATTCCTCCTCATTCCTCCTCATTCCTCCTCATTCTCCTATTCCTCCTCAGTCCTCCTCATTCCTCCTCATTCCTCCTCATTCCTCCTCATTCCTCCTCATTCCTCCTCATTCCTCCTCATTCCTCCTCATTCCTCCTCATTCCTCCTCATTCCTCCTCATTCCTCCTCATTCCTCCTCATTCCTCCTCATTCCTCCTCATTCCTCCTCATTCCTCCTCATCCTCCTCATTCCTCCTCATTCTCCTCATTCCTCCTCATTCCTCCTCATTCCTCCTCATTCCTCCTTATTCCTCCTTATTCCTCCTTATTCCTCCTCATTCCTCCTCATTCCTCCTCATTTCTCCTCATTCCTCCTCATTCCTCCTCATTCCTCCTCAGTCCTCCTCATTCCTCATCATTCCTCCTCATTCCTCCTCATTCCTCCTCATTCCTCCTCATTCCTCCTCATTCCTCCTCATTCCTCCTCATTCCTCCTCATTCCTCCTCATTCCTCCTCATTCCTCCTCATTCCTCCTCATTCCTCCTCATCCTCCTCATTCCTCCTCATTGCTCCTCATTCCTCCTCATTCCTCCTCATTCCTCCTCATTCCTCCTCATTCCTCCTCATTCCTCCTCATTCCTCCTCATTCCTCCTCATTCCTCCTCATTCCTCCTCATTCCTCCTCATTCCTCCTCATTCCTCCTCATTCCTCCTCATTCCTACTCATTCCTCCTCATTCCTCACTATGCCTCCTTATTCCTCCTTATTCCTCCCCATTCTCCTCATTCCTCCTCATTCCTCCTCATTCCTCCTCATTCCTCCTCATTCCTCCCATTCCTCCTCATTCCTCCTCAGTCCTCCTCATTCCTCCTCATTCCTCCTCATTCCTCCTCATTCCTCCTCATTCCTCCTCTTCCTCCTCATTCCTCCTCATTCCTTCTCATTCCTCGTCATTCCTCCTCATTCCTCCTCATTCCTCCTCATTCCTCCTCATTCCTCCTCATTCCTCCTCATTCCTCCTCATTCCTCCTCATTCCTCCTCATTCCTCCTCATTCCTCCTCATTCCTCCTCATTCCTCCTCATTCCTCCTCATTCCTCCTTATTCCTCCTCATTCCTCCTCATTCCTCCTCATTCCTCCTCATTCCTCCTCATTCCTCCTTATTGCTCCTCATTCCTCCTCATTCCTCCTTATTCCTACTCATTCCTCCTTATTTCTAATCATTGCTCTTTATTCTTCCACAATTCTCCTAATTCCTCCTCATTTCTCCCTATTCCTCCTCATTCCTCCTCATTCCTCCTCATTCCTCCTCATTCCTCCTCATTCCTCCTCATTCCTCCTCATTCCTCCTCATCCTCCTCATTCCTCCTCATTCCTCCTCATTCCTCCTCATTCCTCCTCATTCCTCCTCATTCCTCCTCATTCCTCCTCATTCCTCCTCATTCCTCCTCATTCCTCCTCATTCCTCCTCATTCCTCCTCATTCCTCCTCATTCCTCCTCATTCCTCCTCATTCCTCCTTATTCCTACTCATTCCTCCTTATTTCTAATCATTGCTCTTTATTCTTTCTCAATTCTCCTAATTCCTCCTCATTTCTCCCTATTCCTCCTTATTCCTCCTTATTCCTCCTTATTCCTCCTCATTCCTCCTCATTCCTCCTCATTCCTCCTCATTCCTCCTTATTCCTACTCATTCCTCCTTATTTCTAATCATTGCTCTTTATTCCTCCTTAATTCTCCTAATTCCTCCTCATTTCTCCCTATTCCTCCTCATTCCTCCTCATTCCTTCTCATTCCTCCTCATTCCTCGTCATTCCTCCTCATTCCTCCTCATTCCTCCTCATTCCTCCTCATTCCTCCTCATTCCTCCTCATTCCTCCTTATTCCTCCTCATTCATCCTCATTGCTCCTCATTCCTCCTCATTCCTCCTTATCCTCCTCATTCCTTCTCATTCCTCCTCATATCCTCCTCATTCCTCCTCATTCCTCCTCATTCCTCCTCATTCCTCCTCATTCCTCCTCATTCCTCCTCATTCCTCCTCATTCCTCCTCATTCCTTCTCATATCTCGGCATTCCTCCTCATTCCTCCTCATTCTCCTCATGCCTCCTCATTCCTCCTCATTCCTCCTCATTCCTCCTCATTCCTCCTCATTCCTCCTCATTCCTCCTCATTCCTCCTCATTCCTCCTCATTCCTCCTCATTCCTCCTCATTCCTCCTCATTCCTCCTCATTCCTCCTCATTCCTCCTCATTCCTCCTCATTCCTCCTCATTCTTTCTCATTCCTCCTCATATCCTCCTCATTCCTCCTCATTCCTCCTCATTCCTCCTCATTCCTCCTCATTCCTCCTCATTCCTCCTCATTCCTCCTCATTCCTCCTCATTCCTCCTCATTCCTCCTTATTCCTACTTATTCCTCCTTATTTCTAATCATTGCTCTTTATTCTTCCACAATTCTCCTAATTCCTCCTCATTTCTCCCTATTCCTCCTCATTCCTCCTCATTCCTCCTCATTCCTCCTCATTCCTCCTCATTCCTCCTCATTCCTCCTCATTCCTCCTCAATTCTCCTCATTCCTCCTCATTGCTCCTCATTCCTCCTCATTCCTCCTCATTCCTCCTCATTCCTCCTCATTCCTCCTCATTCCTCCTCATTCCTCCTCATTCCTCCTCATTCCTCCTCATTCCTCCTCATTCCTCCTCATTCCTCCTCATTCCTCCTCATTCCTCCTCATTCCTCCTCATTCCTCCTCATTCCTCCTCATTCCTCCTCATTCCTCCTCATTCCTCCTCATTCCTCCTCATTCCTCCTCATTCCTACTCATTCCTCCTTATTTCTAATCATTGCTCTTTATTCTTCCTCAATTCTCCTAATTCCTCCTCATTTCTCCCTATTCCTCCTCATTCCTCCTCATTCCTCCTCATTCCTTCTTATTCCTCCTCATTCCTCCTCATTCCTCCTCATTCCTCCTCATTCCTCCTCATTCCTCCTCATTCCTCCTCATTCCTCCTCATTCCTCCTCATTCCTCCTCATTCCTCCTCATTCCTCCTCATTCCTCCTCATTCCTCCTCATTCCTCCTTATTGCTCCTCATTCCTCCTCATTCCTCCTTATTCCTACTCATTCCTCCTTATTTCTAATCATTGCTCTTTATTCTTCCATAATTCTCCTAATTCCTCCTCATTTCTCCCTATTCCTCCTCATTCCTCCTCATTCCTCCTCATTCCTCCTCATTCCTCCTCATTCCTCCTCATTCCTCCTCATTCCTCCTCAATCCTCCTCATTCCTCCTCATTCCTCCTCATTCCTCCTCATTCCTCCTCATTCCTCCTCATTCCTCCTCATTCCTCCTCATTCCTCCTCATTCCTCCTCATTCCTCCTCATTCCTCCTCATTCCTCCTCATTCCTCCTCATTCCTCCTCATTCCTCCTCATTCCTCCTCATTCCTCCTTATTCCTACTCATTCCTCCTTATTTCTAATCATTGCTCTTTATTCTTCCTCAATTCTCCTAATTCCTCCTCATTTCTCCCTATTCCTCCTTATTCCTCCTTATTCCTCCTTATTCCTCCTCATTCCTCCTCATTCCTCCTCATTCCTCCTCATTCCTCCTTATTCCTACTCATTCCTCCTTATTTCTAATCATTTCTCTTTATTCTTCCTTAATTCTCCTAATTCCTCCTCATTTCTCCCTATTCCTCCTCATTCCTCCTCATTCCTTCTCATTCCTCGTCATTCCTCGTCATTCCTCCTCATTCCTCCTCATTCCTCCTCATTCCTCCTCATTCCTCCTCATTCCTCCTCATTCCTCCTTATTCCTCCTCATTCATCCTCATTGCTCCTCATTCCTCCTCATTCCTCCTTAATCCTCCTCATTTTTCTCATTCCTCCTCACTCCTCCTCATTCCTCCTCATTCCTCCTCATTCCTCCTCATTCCTCCTCATTCCTCCTCATTCCTCCTCATTCCTCCTCATTCCTTCTCATATCTCGGCATTCCTCCTCATTCCTCCTCATTACTCCTCATCCTCCTCATTCCTCCTCAATCCTCCTCATTCCTCCTCATTCCTCCTCATTCCTCCTCATTCCTCCTCATTCCTCCTCATTCCTCCTCATTCCTCCTCATTCCTCCTCATTCCTCCTCATTCCTCCTCATTCCTCCTCATTCCTCCTCATTCCTCCTCATTCCTCATTCCTCCTCATTCCTCCTCATTCCTCCTCATTCTTTCTCATTCCTCCTCACATCCTCCTCATTCCTCCTCATTCCTCCTCATTCCTCCTCATTCCTCCTCATTCCTCCTCATTCCTCCTCATTCCTCCTCATTCCTCCTCATTCCTCCTCATTCCTCCTCATTCCTCCTTATTCCTACTTATTCCTCCTTATTTCTAATCATTGCTCTTTATTCTTCCACAATTCTCCTAATTCCTCCTCATTTCTCCCTATTCCTCCTCATTCCTCCTCATTCCTCCTCATTCCTCCTCATTCCTCCTCATTCCTCCTCATTCCTCCTCATTCCTTCTCATTCCTCCTCAATTCTCCTCATTCCTCCTCATTCTCCTCATTCCTCCTCATTCCTCCTCATTCCTCCTCATTCCTCCTCATTCCTCCTCATTCCTCCTCATTCCTCCTCATTCCTCCTCATTCCTCCTCATTCCTCCTCATTCCTCCTCATTCCTCCTCATTCCTCCTCATTCCTCCTCATTCCTCCTCATTCCTCCTCATTCCTCCTCATTCCTCCTCATTCCTCCTCATTCCTCCTCATTCCTACTCATTCCTCCTTATTTCTAATCATTGCTCTTTATTCTTCCTCAATTCTCCTAATTCCTCCTCATTTCTCCCTATTCCTCCTCATTCCTCCTCATTCCTCCTCATTCCTTCTTATTCCTCCTAATTCCTCCTCATTCCTCCTCATTCCTCCTCATTCCTCCTTATTCCTCCTTATTCCTCCTTATTTCTCCTCATTCCTCCTCATTCCTCCTCATTCCTCCTCATTCCTCCTCATTCCTCCTCATTCCTCCTTATTCCTACTCATTCCTCCTTATTTCTAATCATTGCTCTTTATTCTTCCTTAATTCTCCTAATTCCTCCTCATTTCTCCCTATTCCTCCTCATTCCTCCTCATTCCTCCTCATTCCTCGTCATTCCTCGTCATTCCTCCTCATTCCTCCTCATTCCTCCTCATTCCTCCTCATTCCTCCTCATTCTTCCTTATTCCTCCTCATTCATCCTCATTCTCCTCATTCCTCCTCATTCCTCCTTAATCCTCCTCATTCCTTCTCATTCCTCCTCACATCCTCCTCATTCCTCCTCATTCCTCCTCATTCCTCCTCATTCCTCCTCATTCCTCCTCATTCCTTCTCATATCTCGGCATTCCTCCTCATTCCTCCTCATTACTCCTCATGCCTCCTCATTCCTCCTCATTCCTCCTCATTCCTCCTCATTCCTCCTCATTCCTCCTCATTCCTCCTCATTCCTCCTCATTCCTCCTCATTCCTCCTTATTCCTCCTCATTCATCCTCATTGCTTCTCATTCCTCCTCATTTCTCCCTATTCCTCCTTATTCCTCCTCATTCCTCGTCAATTCCTCCTTATTCCTGCTCATTCCTCCTTATTCCTTCTTATTCTTCCTCATTCCTCCTAATTGCTCCTAATTCCTCCTCATTCCTCCTCATTCCTCCTCATTCCTCCTCATTCCTCCTCATTCCTCCTCATTCCTCCTCATTCCTTCTCATTCCTCCTCATTCCTTCTCATTCCTTCTCCCAATTCCTCCTTAAGCCTCCTCATTCCTCCTCAATTCCTCCTTATTCCTGCTCATTCCTCCTTATTCCTTCTTATTCCTCCTCATTCCTCCTCATTCCTCCTAATTGCTCCTCATTCCTCCTCATTCCTCCTCATTCCTCCTCATTCCTCCTCATTCCTCCTCATTCCTTCTCATTCCTCCTCATTCCTACTCATTCCTCCTCATTCCTCACTATGCCTCCTTATTCCTCCTTATTCCTCCTTATTCCTCCCCATTCCTCCTCATTCCTCCTCATTCCTCCGCATTCCTCCTCTTTCCTCCTCATTTCTCCTCATTCCTCCTCAGTCCTTCTCATTCCTCCTCATTCCTCCTCATTCCTCCACATTCCTCCTCATTCCTCCTCATTCCTCCTCATTCCTCCTCATTCCTCCTCATCCTCCTCATTCCTCCTCATTCCTCCTCATTCCTCCTCATTCCTCCTCATTCCTCCACATTCCTCCTCATTCCTCCTCAATCCTCCTCATTCCTCCTCATTCTCCTCATTCCTCCTCATTCCTCCTCATTCCTCCTCATTCCTCCTCATTCCCCCTTATTCCTCCTTATTCCTCCCCATTCCTCCTCATTCCTCCTCATTCCTCCTCATTTCTCCTCATTCCTCCTCATTCCTCCTCATTCCTCCTCAGTCCTCCTCATTCCTCCTCATTCCTCCTCATTCCTCCTCATTCCTCCTCATTCCTCCTCATTCCTCCTCATTCCTCCTCATTCCTCCTCATTCCTCCTCATTCCTCCTCATTCCTCCTCAATCCTCCTCATTCCTCCTCATTCTCCTCATTCCTCCTCATTCCTCCTCATTCCTCCTCATTCCTCCTCATTCCTCCTCATTCCTCCTCATTCCTCCTCATTCCTCCTCATTCCTCCTCATTCCTCCTCATTCCTCCTCATTCCTCCTCATTCCTCCTCATTCCTCCTCATTCCTCCTCATTCCTCCTCATTCCTACTCATTCCTCCTCATTCCTCACTATCCTCCTTATTCCTCCTTATTCCTCCCCATTCTCCTCATTCCTCCTCATTCCTCCTCATTCCTCCTCATTCCTCCTCATTCCTCCCCATTCCTCCTCATTCCTCCTCAGTCCTCCTCATTCCTCCTCATTCCTCCTCATTCCTCCTCATTCCTCCTCATTCCTCCCCATTCCTCCTCTTCCTCCTCATTCCTCCTCATTCCTTCTCATTCCTCGTCATTCCTCCTCATTCCTCCTCATTCCTCCTCATTCCTCCTCATTCCTCCTCATTCCTCCTCATTCCTCCTCATTCCTCCTCATTCCTCCTCATTCCTCCTCATTCCTCCTCATTCCTCCTCATTCCTCCTCATTCCTCCTCATTCCTCCTCATTCCTCCTCATTCCTCCTCATTCCTCCTCATTCCTCCTCATTCCTCCTCATTCCTCCTCATTCCTCCTCATTCCTCTTCATTCCTCCTCATTCCTCCTCATTCCTCCTCATTCCTCCTCATTCCTCCTCATTCCTCCTCATTCCTCCTCATTCCTCCTCATTCCTCCTCATTCCTCCTCATTCCTACTCATTCCTCCTCATTCCTCACTATGCCTCCTTATTCCTCCTTATTCCTCCCCATTCCTCCTCATTCCTCCTCATTCCTCCTCATTCCTCCTCATTCTTCCTCATTCTCCCCATTCCTCCTCATTCCTCCTCAGTCCTCCTCATTCCTCCTCATTCCTCCTCATTCCTCCTCATTCCTCCTCATTCCTCCTCTTCCTCCTCATTCCTCCCCATTCCTTCTCATTCCTCCTCATTCCTCCTCATTCCTCCTCATTCCTTCTCATTCCTACTCATTCCTCCTCATTCCTCCTCATTCCTCCTCATTCCTCCTCATTCCTCCTCATTCCTCCTCATTCCTCCTTATTCCTACTCATTCCTCCTTATTTCTAATCATTGCTCTTTATTCTTCCACAATTCTCCTAATTCCTCCTCATTTCTCCATATTCCTCCTCATTCCTCCTCATTCCTCCTCATTCCTCCTCATTCCTCCTCATTCCTCCTCATTCCTCCTCATTCCTCCTCATTCCTCCTCAATCCTCCTCATTCCTCCTCATTGCTCCTCATTCCTCCTCATTCCTCCTCATTCCTCCTCATTCCTCCTCATTCCTCCTCATTCCTCCTCATTCCTCATCATTCCTCCTCATTCCTCCTCATTCCTCCTCATTCCTCCTCATTCCTCCTCATTCCTCCTCATTCCTCCTCATTCCTCCTCATTCCTCCTCATTCCTCCTCATTCCTCCTCATTCCTCCTCATTCCTCCTCATTCCTCCTCATTCCTCCTCATTCCTTCTTATTCCTTCTCATTCCTCCTTATTTCTAATCATTGCTCTTTATTCTTCCTCAATTCTCCTAATTCCTCCTCATTTCTCCCTATTCCTCCTCATTCCTGCTCATTCCTCCTTATTCCTTCTTATCCCTCCTCATTCCTCCTCAATCCTCCTCATTCCTCCTCATTGCTCCGCATTCCTCCTCATTCCTCCTCATTCCTCCTCATTCCATCTCATTCCTCCTCATTTCTCCTTAGTCCTCCTCATTCCTCCTCATTCCTCCTCATTCCTCCTCATTCCTCCTCATTCCTCCTCATTCCTCCTCATTCCTCCTCATTCCTCCTCATTCCTCCTCATTCCTCCTCATTCCTCCTCATTCCTCCTCATTCCTCCTCATTCCTCGTCATTCCTCCTCATTCCTCCTCATTCCTCCTTATTCCTACTCATTCCTCCTTATTTCTAATCATTGCTCTTTATTCTTCCACAATTCTCCTAATTCCTCCTCATTTCTCCCTATTCCTCCTCATTCCTCCTCATTCCTCCTCATTCCTCCTCATTCCTCCTCATTCCTCCTCATTCCTCCTCATTCCTCCTCATTCCTCCTCATTCCTCCTCATTCCTCCTCAATCCTCCTCATTCCTCCTCATTCTCCTCATTCCTCCTCATTCCTCCTCATTCCTCCTCATTCCTCCTCATTCCTCCTCATTCCTCCTCATTCCTCCTCATTCCTCCTCATTCCTCCTCATTCCTCCTCATTCCTCCTCATTCCTCCTCATTCCTCCTCATTCCTCCTCATTCCTCCTCATTCCTCCTCATTCCTCCTCATTCCTCCTCATTCCTCCTCATTCCTCCTCATTCCTCCTCATTCCTCCTCATTCCTCCTCATTCCTCCTTATTCCTACTCATTCCTCCTTATTTCTAATCATTGCTCTTTATTCTTCCTCAATTCTCCTAATTCCTCCTCATTTCTCCCTATTCCTCCTCATTCCTCCTCATTCCTGCTCATTCCTCCTTATTCCTTCTTATCCCTCTTCATTCCTCCTCAATCCTCCTCATTCCTCCTCATTGCTCCGCATTTCTCCCTATTCCTCCTCATTCCTCCTCATTCCTCCTCATTCCTCCTCATTCCTCCTTATTCCTCCTTATTCCTTCCCATTCCTCCTCATTCCTCCTCATTCCTCCTCATTCCTCCTCATTCCTCCTCATTCCTCCTCATTCCTCCTCAGTCCTCCTCATTCCTCCTCATTCCTCCTCATTCCTCCTCATTCCTCCTCATTCCTCCTCATTCCTCCTCATTCCTCCTCATTCCTCCTCATTCCTCCTCATTCCTCCTCATTCCTCCTCATTCCTCCTCATTCCTCCTCATTCCTCCTCATTCCTCCTCATTCCTCCTCATTCCTCCTCATTCCTCCTCATTCCTCCTCATTCCTCCTCATTCCTCCTCATTCCTCCTCATTCCTCCTCATTCCTCCTCATTCCTCCTCATTCCTCCTCATTCCTCCTCATTCCTCCTCATTCCTCCTCATTCCTCCTCATTCCTCCTCATTCCTCCTCATTCCTCCTCATTCCTCCTCATTCCTCCTCATTCCTACTCATTCCTCCTCATTCCTCACTATGCCTCCCTATTCCTCCTTATTCCTCCCCATTCCTCCTCATTCCTCCTCATTCCTTCTCATTCCTCCTCATTCCTCCTCATTCCTCCTCATTCCTCCTCATTCCTCCTCATTCCTCATCAGTCCTCCTCATTCCTCCTCATTCCTCCTCATTCCTCCTCATTCCTCCTCATTCCTCCTCATTCCTCCTCATTCCTCCTCATTCCTCCTTATTCCTCCTCATTCATCCTCATTGCTTCTCATTCCTCCTCATTCCTCCCTATTCCTCCTTATTCCTCCTCATTCCTCGTCAATTCCTCCTTATTCCTGCTCATTCCTCCTTATTCCTTCTTATTCTTCCTCATTCCTCCTAATTCTCCTAATTCCTCCTCATTCCTCCTCATTCCTCCTCATTCCTCCTCATTCCTCCTCATTCCTCCTCATTCCTCCTCATTCCTTCTCATTCCTCATCATTCCTTCTCATTCCTTCTCCCTATTCCTCCTTAAGCCTCCTCATTCCTCCTCAATTCCTCCTTATTCCTGCTCATTCCTCCTTATTCCTTCTTATTCCTCCTCATTCCTCCTCATTCCTCCTAATTGCTCCTCATTCCTCCTCATTCCTCCTCATTCCTCCTCATTCCTCCTCATTCCTCCTCATTCCTCCTCATTCCTCCTCATTCCTTCTCATTCCTCCTCATTCCTACTCATTCCTCCTCATTCCTCACTATGCCTCCTTATTCCTCCTTATTCCTCCTTATTCCTCCCATTCCTCCTCATTCCTCCTCATTCCTCCGCATTCCTCCTCTTTCCTCCTCATTTCTCCTCATTCCTCCTCATTCCTTCTCATTCCTCCTCATTCCTCCTCATTCCTCCACATTCCTCCTCATTCCTCCTCATTCCTCCTCATTCCTCCTCATTCCTCCTCAATCCTCCTCATTCCTCCTCATTCCTCCTCATTCCTCCTCATTCCTCCTCATTCCTCCTCATTCCTCCTCATTCCTCCTCAATCCTCCTCATTCCTCCTCATTCTCCTCATTCCTCCTCATTCCTCCTCATTCCTCCTCATTCCTCCTCATTCCCCCTTATTCCTCCTTTTCCTCCATTCTCCTCATTCCTCCTCATTCCTCCTCATTTCTCCTCATTCCTCCTCATTCCTCCTCATTCCTCCTCAGTCCTCCTCATTCCTCCTCATTCCTCCTCATTCCTCCTCATTCCTCCTCATTCCTCCTCATTCCTCCTCATTCCTCCTCATTCCTCCTCATTCCTCCTCATTCCTCCTCATTCCTCCTCATCCTCCTCATTCCTCCTCATTGCTCCTCATTCCTCCTCATTCCTCCTCATTCCTCCTCATTCCTCCTCATTCCTCCTCATTCCTCCTCATTCCTCCTCATTCCTCCTCATTCCTCCTCATTCCTCCTCATTCCTCCTCATTCCTCCTCATTCCTCCTCATTCCTCCTCATTCCTCCTCATTCCTCCTCATTCCTACTCATTCCTCCTCATTCCTCACTATCCTCCTTATTCCTCCTTATTCCTCCCCATTCCTCCTCATTCCTCCTCATTCCTCCTCATTCCTCCTCATTCCTCCTCATTCCTCCCCATTCCTCCTCATTCCTCCTCAGTCCTCCTCATTCCTCCTCATTCCTCCTCATTCCTCCTCATTCCTCCTCATTCCTCCTCTTCCTCCTCATTCCTCCTCATTCCTTCTCATTCCTCGTCATTCCTCCTCATTCCTCCTCATTCCTCCTCATTCCTCCTCATTCCTCCTCATTCCTCCTCATTCCTCCTCATTCCTCCTCATTCCTCCTCATTCCTCCTCATTCCTCCTCATTCCTCCTCATTCCTCCTCATTCCTCCTCATTCCTCCTCATTCCTCCTCATTCCTCCTCATTCCTCCTCATTCCTCCTCATTCCTCCTCATTCCTCCTCATTCCTCTTCATTCCTCCTCATTCCTCCTCATTCCTCCTCATTCCTCCTCATTCCTCCTCATTCCTCCTCATTCCTCCTCATTCCTCCTCATTCCTCCTCATTCCTCCTCATTCCTACTCATTCCTCCTCATTCCTCACTATGCCTCCTTATTCCTCCTTATTCCTCCCCATTCCTCCTCATTCCTCCTCATTCCTCCTCATTCCTCCTCATTCTTCCTCATTCCTCCCCATTCCTCCTCATTCCTCCTCAGTCCTCCTCATTCCTCCTCATTCCTCCTCATTCCTCCTCATTCCTCCTCATTCCTCCTCTTCCTCCTCATTCCTCCTCATTCCTTCTCATTCCTCCTCATTCCTCCTCATTCCTCCTCATTCCTTCTCATTCCTACTCATTCCTCCTCATTCCTCCTCATTCCTCCTCATTCCTCCTCATTCCTCCTCATTCCTCCTCATTCCTCCTCATTCCTCCTTATTCCTACTCATTCCTCCTTATTTCTAATCATTGCTCCTTATTCTTCCACAATTCCCTAATTCCTCCTCATTTCTCCATATCCTCCTCATTCCTCCTCATTCCTCCTCATTCCTCCTCATTCCTCCTCATTCCTCCTCATTCCTCCTCATTCCTCCTCATTCCTCCTCATTCCTCCTCATTCCTCCTCATTCCTCCTCATTCCTCCTCATTCCTCCTCATTCCTCCTTATTCCTACTCATTCCTCCTTATTTCTAATCATTGCTCTTTATTCTTCCTCAATTCTCCTAATTCCTCCTCATTTCTCCCTATTCCTCCTCATTCCTCCTCATTCCTGCTCATTCCTCCTTATTCCTTCTTATCCCTCTTCATTCCTCCTCAATCCTCCTCATTCCTCCTCATTGCTCCGCATTTCTCCCTATTCCTCCTCATTCCTCCTCATTCCTCCTCATTCCTCCTCATTCCTCCTTATTCCTCCTTATTCCTTCCCATTCCTCCTCATTCCTCCTCATTCCTCCTCATTCCTCCTCATTCCTCCTCATTCCTCCTCATTCCTCCTCAGTCCTCCTCATTCCTCCTCATTCCTCCTCATTCCTCCTCATTCCTCCTCATTCCTCCTCATTCCTCCCCATTCCTCCTCATTCCTCCTCATTCCTCCTCATTCCTCCTCATTCCTCCTCATTCCTCCTCATTCCTCCTCAATCCTCCTCATTCCTCCTCATTCCTCCTCATTCCTCCTCATTCCTCCTCATTCCTCCTCATTCCTCCTCATTCCTCCTCATTCCTCCTCATTCCTCCTCATTCCTCCTCATTCCTCCTCATTCCTCCTCATTCCTCCTCATTCCTCCTCATTCCTCCTCATTCCTCCTCATTCCTCCTCATTCCTCCTCATTCCTCCTCATTCCTCCTCATTCCTCCTCATTCCTACTCATTCCTCCTCATTCCTCACTATGCCTCCCTATTCCTCCTTATTCCTCCCATTCCTCCTCATTCCTCCTCATTCCTTCTCATTCCTCCTCATTCCTCCTCATTCCTCCTCATTCCTCCTCATTCCTCCTCATTCCTCCTCAGTCCTCCTCATTCCTCCTCATTCCTCCTCATTCCTCCTCATTCCTCCTCATTCCTCCTCATTCCTCCTCATTCCTCCTCATTCCTCCTCATTCCTCCTCATTCATCCTCATTGCTTCTCATTCCTCCTCATTCCTCCCTATTCCTCCTTATTCCTCCTCATTCCTCGTCAATTCCTCCTTATTCCTGCTCATTCCTCCTTATTCCCTCTTATTCTTCCTCATTCCTCCTAATTGCTCCTAATTCCTCCTCATTCCTCCTCATTCCTCCTCATTCCTCCTCATTCCTCCTCATTCCTCCTCATTCCTCCTCATTCCTTCTCATTCCTCATCATTCCTTCTCATTCCTTCTCCCTATTCCTCCTTAAGCCTCCCATTCCTCCTCAATTCCTCCTTATTCCTGCTCATTCCTCCTTATTCCTTCTTATTCCTCCTCATTCCTCCTCATTCCTCCTAATTGCTCCGCATTCCTCCTCATTCCTCCTCATTCCTCCTCATTCCTCCTCATTCCTCCTCATTCCTCCTCATTCCTCCTCATTCCTTCTCATTCCTCCTCATTCCTACTCATTCCTCCTCATTCCTCACTATCCTCCTTATTCCTCCTTATTCCTCCTTATTCCTCCCCATTCCTCCTCATTCCTCCTCATTCCTCCGCATTCCTCCTCTTTCCTCCTCATTTCTCCTCATTCCTCCTCAGTCCTTCTCATTCCTCCTCATTCCTCCTCATTCCTCCACATTCCTCCTCATTCCTCCTCATTCCTCCTCATTCCTCCTCATTCCTCCTCATCCTCCTCATTCCTCCTCATTCCTCCTCATTCCTCCTCATTCCTCCTCATTCCTCCTCATTCCTCCTCATTCCTCCTCAATCCTCCTCATTCCTCCTCATTGCTCCTCATTCCTCCTCATTCCTCCTCATTCCTCCTCATTCCTCCTCATTCCCCCTTATTCCTCCTTTTTCCTCCCCATTCCTCCTCATTCCTCCTCATTCCTCCTCATTTCTCCTCATTCCTCCTCATTCCTCCTCATTCCTCCTCAGTCCTCCTCATTCCTCCTCATTCCTCCTCATTCCTCCTCATTCCTCCTCATTCCTCCTCATTCCTCCTCATTCCTCCTCATTCCTCCTCATTCCTCCTCATTCCTCCTCATTCCTCCTCAATCCTCCTCATTCCTCCTCATTGCTCCTCATTCCTCCTCATTCCTCCTCATTCCTCCTCATTCCTCCTCATTCCTCCTCATTCCTCCTCATTCCTCCTCATTCCTCCTCATTCCTCCTCATTCCTCCTCATTCCTCCTCATTCCTCCTCATTCCTCCTCATTCCTCCTCATTCCTCCTCATTCCTCCTCATTCCTACTCATTCCTCCTCATTCCTCACTATGCCTCCTTATTCCTCCTCATTCCTCCTCATTCCTCCTCATTCCTCCTCATTCCTCCTCATTCCTCCTCATTCCTCCTCATTCCTCCTCATTCCTCCTCATTCCTCCTCATTCCTCCTCATTCCTCCTCATTCCTCCTCATTCCCCCTTATTCCTCCTTTTCCTCCTCATTCCTCCTATTCTCCTATTCCTCCTCATTTCTCCTCATTCCTCCTCATTCCTCCTCATTCCTCCTCAGTCCTCCTCATTCCTCCTCATTCCTCCTCATTCCTCCTCATTCCTCCTCATTCCTCCTCATTCCTCCTCATTCCTCCTCATTCCTCCTCATTCCTCCTCATTCCTCCTCATTCCTCCTCAATCCTCCTCATTCCTCCTCATTCTCCTCATTCCTCCTCATTCCTCCTCATTCCTCCTCATTCCTCCTCATTCCTCCTCATTCCTCCTCATTCCTCCTCATTCCTCCTCATTCCTCCTCATTCCTCCTCATTCCTCCTCATTCCTCCTCATTCCTCCTCATTCCTCCTCATTCCTCCTCATTCCTCCTCATTCCTCCTCATTCCTCCTCATTCCTCCTCATTCCTCCTCATTCCTCCTCATTCCTCCTCATTCCTCCTCATTCCTCCTCATTCCTCCTCATTCCTCCTCATTCCTCCTCATTCCTCCTCATTCCTCCTCATTCCTCCTCATTCCTCCTCATTCCTCCTTATTCCTACTCATTCCTCCTTATTTCTAATCATTGCTCTTTATTCTTCCTCAATTCTCCTAATTCCTCCTCATTTCTCCCTATTCCTCCTCATTCCTCCTCATTCCTGCTCATTCCTCCTTATTCCTTCTTTCCCTCTTCATTCCTCCTCAATCCTCCTCATTCCTCCTCATTGCTCCGCATTTCTCCCTATTCCTCCTCATTCCTCCTCATTCCTCCTCATTCCTCCTCATTCCTCCTTATTCCTCCTTATTCCTCCCCATTCCTCCTCATTCCTCCTCATTCCTCCTCATTCCTCCTCATTCCTCCTCATTCCTCCTCATTCCTCCTCAGTCCTCCTCATTCCTCCTCATTCCTCCTCATTCCTCCTCATTCCTCCTCATTCCTCCTCATTCCTCCTCATTCCTCCTCATTCCTCCTCATTCCTCCTCATTCCTCCTCATTCCTCCTCATTCCTCCTCATTCCTCCTCAATCCTCCTCATTCCTCCTCATTCCTCCTCATTCCTCCTCATTCCTCCTCATTCCTCCTCATTCCTCCTCATTCCTCCTCATTCCTCCTCATTCCTCCTCATTCCTCCTCATTCCTCCTCATTCCTCCCCATTCCTCCTCATTCCTCCTCATTCCTCCTCATTCCTCCTCATTCCTCCTCATTCCTCCTCATTCCTCCTCATTCCTCCTCATTCCTCCTCATTCCTACTCATTCCTCCTCATTCCTCACTATCCTCCCTATTCCTCCTTATTCCTCCCATTCCTCCTCATTCCTCCTCATTCCTTCTCATTCCTCCTCATTCCTCCTCATTCCTCCTCATTCCTCCTCATTCCTCCTCATTCCTCCTCAGTCCTCCTCATTCCTCCTCATTCCTCCTCATTCCTCCTCATTCCTCCTCATTCCTCCTCATTCCTCCTCATTCCTCCTCATTCCTCCTTATTCCTCCTCATTCATCCTCATTGCTTCTCATTCCTCCTCATTCCTCCCTATTCCTCCTTATTCCTCCTCATTCCTCGTCAATTCCTCCTTATTCCTGCTCATTCCTCCTTATTCCTTCTTATTCCTCCTCATTCCTCCTAATTGCTCCTAATTCCTCCTCATTCCTCCTCATTCCTCCTCATTCCTCCTCATTCCTCCTCATTCCTCCTCATTCCTCCTCATTCCTTCTCATTCCTCCTCATTCCTTCTCATTCCTTCTCCTATTCCTCCTTAAGCCTCCTCATTCCTCCTCAATTCCTCCTTATTCCTGCTCATTCCTCCTTATTCCTTCTTATTCCTCCTCATTCCTCCTCATTCCTCCTAATTGCTCCGCATTCCTCCTCATTCCTCCTCATTCCTCCTCATTCCTCCTCATTCCTCCTCATTCCTCCTCATTCCTCCTCATTCCTTCTCATTCCTCCTCATTCCTCCTCATTCCTCCTCATTCCTCACTATGCCTCCTTATTCCTCCTTATTCCTCCTTATTCCTCCTATTCCTCCTCATTCCTCCTCATTCCTCCGCATTCCTCCTCTTCCTCCTCATTTCTCCTCATTCCTCCTCATCCTTTCATTCCTCCTCATTCCTCCTCATTCCTCCACATTCCTCCTCATTCCTCCTCATTCCTCCTCATTCCTCCTCATTCCTCCTCAATCCTCCTCATTCCTCCTCATTCCTCCTCATTCCTCCTCATTCCTCCTCATTCCTCCTCATTCCTCCTCATTCCTCCTCATTCCTCCTCATTCCTCCTCATTGCTCCTCATTCCTCCTCATTCCTCCTCATTCCTCCTCATTCCTCCTCATTCCCCCTTATTCCTCCTTTTTCCTCCCATTCCTCCTCATTCCTCCTCATTCCTCCTCATTTCTCCTCATTCCTCCTCATTCCTCCTCATTCCTCCTAGTCCTCCTCATTCCTCCTCATTCCTCCTCATTCCTCCTCATTCCTCCTCATTCCTCCTCATTCCTCCTCATTCCTCCTCATTCCTCCTCATTCCTCCTCATTCCTCCTCATTCCTCCTCAATCCTCCTCATTCCTCCTCATTGCTCCTCATTCCTCCTCATTCCTCCTCATTCCTCCTCATTCCTCCTCATTCCTCCTCATTCCTCCTCATTCCTCCTCATTCCTCCTCATTCCTCCTCATTCCTCCTCATTCCTCCTCATTCCTCCTCATTCCTCCTCATTCCTCCTCATTCCTCCTCATTCCTCCTCATTCCTACTCATTCCTCCTCATTCCTCACTATGCCTCCTTATTCCTCCTTATTCCTCCCCATTCCTCCTCATTCCTCCTCATTCCTCCTCATTCCTCCTCATTCCTCCTCATTCCTCCCCATTCTCCTCATTCCTCCTCAGTCCTCCTCATTCCTCCTCATTCCTCCTCATTCCTCCTCATTCCTCCTCATTCCTCCTCTTCCTCCTCATTCCTCCTCATTCCTTCTCATTCCTCGTCATTCCTCCTCATTCCTCCTCATTCCTCCTCATTCCTCCTCATTCCTCCTCATTCCTCCTCATTCCTCCTCATTCCTCCTCATTCCTCCTCATTCCTCCTCATTCCTCCTCATTCCTCCTCATTCCTCCTCATTCCTCCTCATTCCTCCTCATTCCTCCTCATTCCTCCTCATTCCTCCTCATTCCTCCTCATTCCTCCTCATTCCTCCTCATTCCTCCTCATTCCTCCTCATTCCTCCTCATTCCTCCTCATTCCTCCTCATTCCTCCTCATTCCTCCTCATTCCTCCTCATTCCTCCTCATTCCTCCTCATTCCTCCTCATTCCTCCTCATTCCTCCTCATTCCTCAC
Organism: Drosophila bunnanda; assembly: GCA_035046265.1. NCBI lineage: Eukaryota > Metazoa > Arthropoda > Insecta > Diptera > Drosophilidae > Drosophila > Drosophila bunnanda. The sequence continues at coordinate 16,119 of JAWNOB010000015.1, read as the reverse complement.
TATCCTCCTTATTCCTCCTTATTCCTCCCCATTCCTCCTCATTCCTCCTCATTCCTCCTCATTCCTCCTCATTCCTCCTCATTCCTCCCATTCCTCCTCATTCCTCCTCATTCCTCCTCATTCCTCCTCATTCCTCCTCATTCCTCCTCATTCCTCCTCATTCCTCCTCTTCCTCCTCATTCCTCCTCATTCCTTCTCATTCCTCCTCATTCCTCCTCATTCCTCCTCATTCCTTCTCATTCCTACTCATTCCTCCTCATTCCTCCTCATTCCTCCTCATTCCTCCTCATTCCTCCTCATTCCTCCTCATTCCTCCTCATTCCTCCTTATTCCTACTCATTCCTCCTTATTTCTAATCATTGCTCTTTATTCTTCCACAATTCTCCTAATTCCTCCTCATTTCTCCATATTCCTCCTCATTCCTCCTCATTCCTCCTCATTCCTCCTCATTCCTCCTCATTCCTCCTCATTCCTCCTCATTCCTCCTCATTCCTCCTCATTCCTCCTCATTCCTCCTCATTCTCCTCATTCCTCCTCATTCCTCCTCATTCCTCCTCATTCCTCCTCATTCCTCCTCATTCCTCCTCATTCCTCCTCATTCCTCCTCATTCCTCCTCATTCCTCCTCATTCCTCCTCATTCCTCCTCATTCCTCCTCATTCCTCCTCATTCCTCCTCATTCCTCCTCATTCCTCCTCATTCCTCCTTATTCCTTCTCATTCCTCCTTATTTCTAATCATTGCTCTTTATTCTTCCTCAATTCTCCTAATTCCTCCTCATTTCTCCCTATTCCTCCTCATTCCTCCTCATTCCTGCTCATTCCTCCTTATTCCTTCTTATCCCTCCTCATTCCTCCTCAATCCTCCTCATTCCTCCTCATTGCTCCGCATTCTCCCATTCCTCCTCATTCCTCCTCATTCCTCCTCATTCCTTCTCATTCCTCCTCATTTCTCCTTAGTCCTCCTCATTCCTCCTCATTCCTCCTCATTCCTCCTCATTTCTCCTCATTCCTCCTCATTCCTCCTCATTCCTCCTCATTCCTCCTCATTCCTCCTCATTCCTCCTCATTCCTCCTCATTCCTCCTCATTCCTCCTCATTCCTCCTCATTCCTCCTCATTCCTCCTCATTCCTCCTCATTCCTCCTCATTCCTCCTCATTCCTCCTTATTCCTACTCATTCCTCCTTATTTCTAATCATTGCTCTTTATTCTTCCACAATTCTCCTAATTCCTCCTCATTTCTCCCTATTCCTCCTCATTCCTCCTCATTCCTCCTCATTCCTCCTCATTCCTCCTCATTCCTCCTCATTCCTCCTCATTCCTCCTCATTCCTCCTCATTCCTCCTCATTCCTCCTCAATCCTCCTCATTCCTCCTCATTGCTCCTCATTCCTCCTCATTCCTCCTCATTCCTCCTCATTCCTCCTCATTCCTCCTCATTCCTCCTCATTCCTCCTCATTCCTCCTCATTCCTCCTCATTCCTCCTCATTCCTCCTCATTCCTCCTCATTCCTCCTCATTCCTCCTCATTCCTCCTCATTCCTCCTCATTCCTCCTCATTCCTCCTCATTCCTCCTCATTCCTCCTCATTCCTCCTCATTCCTCCTCATTCCTCCTCATTCCTCCTCATTCCTCCTTATTCCTACTCATTCCTCCTTATTTCTAATCATTGCTCTTTATTCTTCCTCAATTCTCCTAATTCCTCCTCATTTCTCCCTATTCCTCCTCATTCCTCTTCATTCCTGCTCATTCCTCCTTATTCCTTCTTATCCCTCTTCATTCCTCCTCAATCCTCCTCATTCCTCCTCATTGCTCCGCATTTCTCCCTATTCCTCCTCATTCCTCCTCATTCCTCCTCATTCCTCCTCATTCCTCCTTATTCCTCCTTATTCCTTCCCATTCCTCCTCATTCCTCCTCATTCCTCCTCATTCCTCCTCATTCCTCCTCATTCCTCCTCATTCCTCCTCAGTCCTCCTCATTCCTCCTCATTCCTCCTCATTCCTCCTCATTCCTCCTCATTCCTCCTCATTCCTCCTCATTCCTCCTCATTCCTCCTCATTCCTCCTCATTCCTCCTCATTCCTCCTCATTCCTCCTCAATCCTCCTCATTCCTCCTCATTCCTCCTCATTCCTCCTCATTCCTCCTCATTCCTCCTCATTCCTCCTCATTCCTCCTCATTCCTCCTCATTCCTCCTCATTCCTCCTCATTCCTCCTCATTCCTCCTATTCCTCCTATTCCTCCTATTCCTCCTCATTCCTCCTCATTCCTCCTCATTCCTCCTCATTCCTCCTCATTCCTCCTCATTCCTACTCATTCCTCCTCATTCCTCACTATGCCTCCCTATTCCTCCTTATTCCTCCCATTCCTCCTCATTCCTCCTCATTCCTTCTCATTCCTCCTCATTTCCTCATTCCTCCTCATTCCTCCTCATTCCTCCTCATTCCTCATCATTCCTCCTATTCCTCCTCATTCCTCCTCATTCCTCCTCATTCCTCCTCATTCCTCCTCTTTCTCCTCATTCCTCCTCATTCCTTCTCATTCCTCCTCATTCCTCCTCATTCCTCCTCATTCCTCCTCATTCCTCCTCATTCCTCCTCATTCCTCCTCACTCCTCCTCATTCCTCCTTATTCCTCGTCATTCATCCTCATTGCTCCTCATTCCTCCTCATTCCGCCCTATTCCTCCTTATTCCTCCTCATTCCTCCTCAATTCCTCCTTATTCCTGCTCATTCCTCCTCATTCCTCCTCATTCCTCCTCATTCCTCCTCATTCCTCCTCATTCCTCCTCATTCCTCCTCATTCCTCCTCATTCCTCCTCATTCCTCCTCATTCCTCCTCATTCCTCCTCATTCTCCTCATTCCTCCTCATTCCTCCTCATTCCTCCTCATTCCTCCTCATTCCTCCTTATTCCTCCTTATCCCTCCTCATTCCTCCTCAATCCTCCTCATTTCTCCTCATTCTCCTCATTTCCTCATTCCTCCTCATTCCTCCTCATTCTCCTCATTCCTCCTCAGTCCTCCTCATTCCTCCTCATTCCTCCTCATTCCTCCTCATTCCTCCTCATTCCTCCTCATTCCTCCTCATTCCTCCTCATTCCTCCTCATTCCTCCTCATTCCTCCTCATTCCTCCTCATTCCTCCTCATTCCTCCTCATTCCTCCTCATTCCTCCTCATTCCTCCTCATTCCTCCTCATTCCTCCTCATTCCTCCTCATTCCTCCTCATTGCTCCTCATTCCTCCTCATTCCTCCTCATTCCTCCTCATTCCTCCTCATTCCTCCTCATTCCTCCTCATTCCTCCTCATTCCTCCTCATTCCTCTTTCCTCCTCATTCATCCTCATTCTTCTCATTCCTCCTCATTTCTCCCTATTCCTCCTTATTCCTCCTCATTCCTCGTCAATTCCTCCTTATTCCTGCTCATTCCTCCTTATTCCTTCTTATTCTTCCTCATTCCTCCTAATTGCTCCTCATTCCTCCTCATTCCTCCTCATTCCTCCTCATTCCTCCTCATTCCTCCTCATTCCTCCTCATTCCTCCTCATTCCTTCTCATTCCTCCTCATTCCTTCTCATTCCTTCTCCCTATTCCTCCTTAAGCCTCCTCATTCCTCCCTATTTCTAATCATTCCTGCTCATTCCTCCTTATTCCTTCTTATTCCTCCTCATTCCTCCTCATTCCTCCTAATTGCTCCTCATTCCTCCTCATTCCTCCTCATTCCTCCTCATTCCTCCTCATTCCTCCTCATTCCTTCTCATTCCTCCTCATTCCTACTCATTCCTCCTCATTCCTCACTATGCCTCCTTATTCCTCCTTATTCCTCCTTATTCCTCCCATTCCTCCTCATTCCTCCTCATTCCTCCTCATTCCTCCTCATTCCTCCTCATTCCTCCTCATTCCTCCTCAGTCCTCCTCATTCCTCCTCATTCCTCCTCATTCCTCCTCATTCCTCCTTATTCCTCCTCATTCCTCCTCATTCCTCCTCATTCCTCCTCATTCCTCCTCATTCCCCCTCATTCCTCCTTATTCCTCCTCATTCCTCCTCATTCCTCCTCATTCCTCCTCATTCCTCCTCATTCCTCCTCATTCCTCCTCATTGCTCCTCATTCCTCCTCATTCCTCCTCATTCCTCCTCATTCCTCCTCATTCCTCCTTATTCCTCCTTATTCCTCCTCATTCCTCCTTATTCCTTCTCATTCCTCCTCATTTCTCCTCATTCCTCCTCATTCCTCCTCATTCCTCCTCAGTCCTCCTCATTCCTCCTCATTCCTCCTCATTCCTCCTCATTCCTCCTCATTCCTCCTCATTCCTCCTCATTCCTCCTCATTCCTCCTCATTCCTCCTCATTCCTCCTCATTCCTCCTCATTCCTCCTCATTCCTCCTTATTCCTCCTTATTCCTTCCCATTCCTCCTCATTCCTCCTCATTCCTCCTCATTCCTCCTCATTCCTCCTCATTCCTCCTCATTCCTCCTCATTCCTCCTCATTCCTCCTCATTCCTCCTCATTCCTCCTCATTCCTCCTCATTCCTCCTCATTCCTCCTCATTCCTCCTCATTCCTCCTCATTCCTCCTCATTCCTCCTCATTCCTCCTCTTTCCTCCTCATTCCTCCTCATTCCTCCTCATTCCTCCTCATTCCTCACTATGCCTCCCTATTCCTCCTTATTCCTCCCATTCCTCCTATTCCTCCTCATTCCTTCTCATTCCTCCTCATTCCTCCTCATTCCTCCTCATTCCTCCTCATTCCTCCTTATTCCTCCCCATTCCTCCTCATTCCTCCTCATTCCTCCTCATTCCTCCTCATTCTCCTCATTCCTCCTCATTCCTCCTCATTCCTCCTCATTCCTCCTCATTCCTCCTCATTCCTTCTCATTCCTCCTCATTCCTACTCATTCCTCCTCATTCTCACTTCTCCTTATTCCTCCTTATTCCTCCTTATTCCTCCCCATTCCTCCTCATTCCTCCTCATTCCTCCTCATTCCTCCTCATTCTCCTATTCCTCCTCATTCCTCCTCAGTCCTCCTCATTCCTCCTCATTCCTCCTCATTCCTCCTCATTCCTCCTCATTCCTCCTCATTCTCCTTATTCCTCCTTATTCCTCCTCATTCCTCCTCATTCCCCCTCATTCCTCCTCATTCCTCCTCATTCCTCCTCATTCCTCCTCATTCCTCCTCATTCCTCCTTATTCCTTCCCATTCCTCCTCATTCCTCCTCATTCCTCCTCATTCCTCCTCATTCCTCCTCATTCCTCCTCATTCCTCCTCATTCCTCCTCATTCCTCCTCATTCCTCCTCATTCCTCCTCATTCCTCCTCATTCCTCCTCATTCCTCCTCATTCCTCCTCATTCCTCCTCATTCCTCCTCATTCCTCCTCATTCCTCCTCATTCCTCCTCATTCCTCCTCATTCCTCCTCATTCCTCCTCATTCCTCCTCATTCCTCCTCATTCCTCCTCATTCCTCCTCATTCCTCCTCATTCCTCCTCATTCCTCCTCATTCCTCCTCATTCCTACTCATTCCTCCTCATTCCTCACTATCTCCCTATTCCTCCTTATTCCTCCATTCCTCCTCATTCCTCCTCATTCCTTCTCATTCCTCCTATTCCTCCTCATTCCTCCTCATTCCTCCTCATTCCTCCTCATTCCTCTCAGTCCTCCTCATTCCTCCTCATTCCTCCTCATTCCTCCTCATTCCTCCTCATTCCTCCTCTTTCTCCTCATTCCTCCTCATTCCTTCTCATTCCTCGTCATTCCTCCTCATTCCTCCTCATTCCTCCTCATTCCTCCTCATTCCTCCTCATTCCTCCTCATTCCTCCTCATTCCTCCTTATTCCTCGTCATTCATCCTCATTGCTCCTCATTCCTCCTCATTCCGCCCTATTCCTCCTTATTCCTCCTCATTCCTCCTCAATTCCTCCTTATTCCTGCTCATTCCTCCTCATTCCTCCTCATTCCTCCTCATTCCTCCTCATTCCTCCTCAATCCTCCTCATTCCTCCTCATTCCTCCTCATTCCTCCTCATTCCTCCTCATTCCTCCTCATTCCTCCTCATTCCTCCTCATTCCTCCTCATTCCTCCTCATTCCTCCTCATTCCTCCTCATTCCTCCTCATTCCTCCTTATTCCTCCTTATCCCTCCTCATTCCTCCTCAATCCTCCTCATTTCTCCTCATTGCTCCTCATTCCTCCTCATTCCTCCTCATTCCTCCTCAGTCCTCCTCATTCCTCCTCATTCCTCCTCATTCCTCCTCATTCCTCCTCATTCCTCCTCATTCCTCCTCATTCCTCCTCATTCCTCCTCATTCCTCCTCATTCCTCCTCATTCCTCCTCATTCCTCCTCATTCCTCCTCATTCCTCCTCATTCCTCCTCATTCCTCCTCATTCCTCCTCATTCCTCCTCATTCCTCCTCAATCCTCCTCATTCCTCCTCATTCTCCTCATTCCTCCTCATTCCTCCTCATTCCTCCTCATTCCTCCTCATTCCTCCTCATTCCTCCTCATTCCTCCTCATTCCTCCTCATTTCCTCATTCCTCCTCATTCCTCCTCATTCCTCCTCATTCCTCCTCATTCCTCCTCATTCCTCCTCATTCCTCCTCATTCCTCCTCATTCCTCCTCATTCCTCCTTATTCCTCCTCATTCATCCTCATTGCTTCTCATTCCTCCTCATTTCTCCCTATTCCTCCTTATTCCTCCTCATTCCTCCTCAATTCCTCCTTATTCCTGCTCATTCCTCCTTATTCCTTCTTATTCTTCCTCATTCCTCCTAATTGCTCCTCATTCCTCCTCATTCCTCCTCATTCCTCCTCATTCCTCCTCATTCCTCCTCATTCCTCCTCATTCCTCCTCATTCCTTCTCATTCCTCCTCATTCCTTCTCATTCCTTCTCCTATTCCTCCTTAAGCCTCCTCATTCCTCCCTATTTCTAATCATTCCTGCTCATTCCTCCTTATTCCTTCTTATTCCTCCTCATTCCTCCTCATTCCTCCTAATTGCTCCTCATTCCTCCTCATTCCTCCTCATTCCTCCTCATTCCTCCTCATTCCTCCTCATTCCTTCTCATTCCTCCTCATTCCTACTCATTCCTCCTCATTCCTCACTATTCCTCCTTATTCCTCCTTATTCCTCCTTATTCCTCCCCATTCCTCCTCATTCCTCCTCATTCCTCCGCATTCCTCCTCATTCCTCCTCATTCCTCCTCATTCCTCCTCAGTCCTCCTCATTCCTCCTCATTCCTCCTCATTCCTCCTCATTCCTCCTTATTCCTCCTCATTCCTCCTCATTCCTCCTCATTCCTCCTCAATCCTCCTCATTCCCCCTCATTCCTCCTCATTCCTCCTCATTCCTCCTCATTCCTCCTCATTCCTCCTCATTCCTCCTCAATCCTCCTCATTCCTCCTCATTGCTCCTCATTCCTCCTCATTCCTCCTTATTCCTCCTCATTCCTCCTCATTCCTCCTTATTCCTCCTTATTCCTCCCATTCCTCCTCATTCCTCCTCATTCCTCCTCATTTCTCCTCATTCCTCCTCATTCCTCCTCATTCCTCCTCAGTCCTCCTCATTCCTCCTCATTCCTCCTCATTCCTCCTCATTCCTCCTCATTCCTCCTCATTCCTCCTCATTCCTCCTCATTCCTCCTCATTCCTCCTCATTCCTCCTCATTCTCCTCATTCCTCCTCATTGCTCCTCATTCCTCCTCATTCCTCCTCATTCCTCCTCATTCCTCCTCATTCCTCCTCATTCCTCCTCATTCCTCCTCATTCCTCCTCATTCCTCCTCATTCCTCCTCATTCCTCCTCATTCCTCCTCATTCCTCCTCATTCCTCCTCATTCCTCCTCATTCCTCCTCATTCCTCCTCATTCCTACTCATTCCTCCTCATTCCTCACTATGCCTCCTTATTCCTCCCCATTCCTCCTCATTCCTCCTCATTCCTCCTCATTCCTCCTCATTCCTCCCATTCCTCCTCATTCCTCCTCAGTCCTCCTCATTCCTCCTCATTCCTCCTCATTCCTCCTCATTCCTCCTCATTCCTCCTCATTCCTCCTCATTCCTTCTCATTCCTCCTCAGTCCTCCTCATTCTCCTCATTCCTCCTCATTCCTCCTCATTCCTCCTCATTCCTCCTCATTCCTCCTCATTCCTCCTCATTCCTCCTCATTCCTCCTCATTCCTCCTATTCTCCTCATTCTCCTCATTCCTCCTCATTCCTCCTCATTCCTCCTCATTCCTCCTATTCCTCCTCATTCCTCCTCATTCCTCCTCATTCCTCCTCATTCCTCCTCATTCCTCCTCATTCCTCCTCATTCCTCCTCATTCCTCCTCATTCCTCCTCATTCCTCCTATTCCTCCTCATTCCTCCTCATTCCTCCTCATTCCTCCTCATTCCTCCTCATTCCTCCTCATTCCTCCTCATTCCTCCTCATTCCTCCTCATTCCTCTCATTCCTCCTCATTCCTCACTATCTCCTTATTCCTCCTTATTCCTCCCCATTCCTCCTCATTCCTCCTCATTCCTCCTCATTCCTCCTCATTCCTCCCCATTCTCCTCATTCCTCCTCAGTCCTCCTCATTCCTCCTCATTCCTCCTCATTCCTCCTCATTCCTCCTCATTCCTCCTCTTCCTCCTCATTCCTCCTCATTCCTTCTCATTCCTCGTCATTCCTCCTTATTCCTCCTCATTCCTCCTCATTCCTCCTCATTCCTCCTCATTCCTCCTCATTCCTCCTCATTCCTCCTCATTCCTCCTCATTCCTCCTCATTCCTCCTCATTCCTCCTCATTCCTCCTCATTCCTCCTCATTCCTCCTCATTCCTCCTCATTCCTCCTCATTCCTCCTCATTCCTCCTCATTCCTCCTCATTCCTCCTCATTCCTCCTCATTCCTCCTCATTCCTCCTCATTCCTCCTCATTCCTCCTCATTCCTCCTCATTCCTCCTATTCCTCCTCATTCCTCCTCATTCCTCCTATTCTCCTCATTCCTCCTCATTCCTCCTCATTCTCCTCATTCCTCCTCATTCCTCCTCATTCCTCCTTATTCCTACTCATTCCTCCTTATTTCTAATCATTGCTCTTTATTCTTCCACAATTCTCCTAATTCCTCCTCATTTCTCCTTATTCCTCCTCATTCCTCCTCATTATTTCCTCATTCCTCCTCATTCCTCCTCATTCCTCCTCATTCCTCCTCATTCCTCCTCATTCCTCCTCATTCCTCCTCATTCCTCCTCAATTCTCCTCATTCCTCCTCATTGCTCCTCATTGCTCCTCATTCCTCCTCATTCCTCCTCATTCCTCCTCATTCCTTCTCATTCCTCCTCATTCCTCCTCATTCCTCCTCATTCCTCCTCATTCCTCCTCATTCCTCCTCATTCCTCCTCATTCCTCCTCATTCCTCCTCATTCCTCCTCATTCCTCCTCATTCCTCCTCATTCCTCCTCATTCCTCCTCATTCCTCCTCATTTCTCCTCATTCCTCCTCATTCCTCCTTATTCCTCCTCATTCCTCCTCATTCCTCCTCATTCCTCCTCATTCCTCCTCATTCCTCCTTATTCCTACTCATTCCTCCTTATTTCTAATCATTGCTCTTTATTCTTCCTCAATTCTCCTAATTCCTCCTCATTTCTCCCTATTCCTCCTCATTCCTCCTCATTCCTGCTCATTCCTCCTTATTCCTTCTTATCCCTCCTCATTCCTCCTCAATCCTCCTCATTCCTCCTCATTGCTCCGCATTTCTCCGCATTTCTCCCTATTCCTCCTCATTCCTCCTCATTCCTCCTCATTCCTCCTCATTCCTCCTTATTCCTCCTTATTCCGCCCCATTCCTCCTCATTCCTCCTCATTCCTCCTCATTCCTCCTCATTCCTCCTCATTCCTCCTCATTCCTCCTCAGTCCTCCTCATTCCTCCTCATTCCTCCTCATTCCTCCTCATTCCTCCTCATTCCTCCTCATTCCTCCTCATTCCTCCTCATTCCTCCTCATTCCTCCTCATTCCTCCTCATTCCTCCTCATTCCTCCTCATTCCTCCTCATTCCTCCTCATTCCTCCTCATTCCTCCTCATTCCTCCTCATTCCTCCTTATTCCTCCTCATTCCTCCTCATTCCTCCTCATTCCTCCTCATTCCTCCTCATTCCTCCTCATTCCTCCTCATTCCTCCTCATTCCTCCTCATTCCTCCTCATTCCTCCTCATTCCTCCTCATTCCTCCTCATTCCTCCTCATTCCTCCTCATTCCTCACTATGCCTCCTTATTCCTCCTTATTCCTCCTCATTCCTCCTCATTCCTCCTCATTCCTTCTCATTCCTCCTCATTCCTCCTCATTCCTCCTCATTCCTCCTCATTCCTCCTCATTCCTCCTCAGTCCTCCTCATTCCTCCTCATTCCTCCTCATTCCTCCTCATTCCTCCTCATTCCTCCTCTTTCTCCTCATTCCTCCTCATTCCTTCTCATTCCTCGTCATTCCTCCTCATTCCTCCTCATTCCTCCTCATTCCTCCTCATTCCTCCTCATTCCTCCTCATTCCTCCTCATTCCTCCTCATTCCTCCTTATTCCTCGTCATTCATCCTCATTGCTCCTCATTCCTCCTCATTCCGCCCTATTCCTCCTTATTCCTCCTCATTCCTCCTCAATTCCTCCTTATTCCTGCTCATTCCTCTCATTCCTCCTCATTCCTCCTCATTCCTCCTCATTCCTCCTCATTCCTCCTCATTCCTCCTCATTCCTCCTCATTCCTCCTCATTCCTCCTCATTCCTCCTCATTCCTCCTCATTCCTCCTCATTCCTCCTCATTCCTCCTCATTCCTCCTCATTCCTCCTCATTCCTCCTCATTCCTCCTCATTCCTCCTCATTCCTCCTCATTCCTCCTTATTCCTCCTTATCCCTCCTCATTCCTCCTCATTCCTCCTCATTCCTCCTCATTCCTCCTCATTCCTCCTCATTCCTCCTCTTTCCTCCTCATTCCTCCTCATTCCTCCTCATTCCTCCTCATTCCTCCTCATTCCTCCTCATTCCTCCTCATTCCTCCTCATTCCTCCTCATTCCTCCTCATTCCTCCTCATTCCTCCTCATTCCTCCTCATTCCTCCTTATTCCTACTCATTCCTCCTTATTTCTAATCATTGCTCTTTATTCTTCCACAATTCTCCTAATTCCTCCTCATTTCTCCCTATTCCTCCTCATTCCTCCTCATTCCTCCTCATTCCTCCTCATTCCTCCTTATTCCTCCTCATTCCTCCTCATTCCTCCTCATTCCTCCTCATTCCTCCTCATTCCTCCTCAATCCTCCTCATTCCTCCTCATTCCTCCTCATTCCTCCTCATTCCTCCTCATTCCTCCTCATTCCTCCTCATTCCTCCTCATTCCTCCTCATTCCTCCTCATTCCTCCTCATTCCTCCTCATTCCTCCTCATTCCTCCTCATTCCTCCTCATTCCTCCTCATTCCTCCTCATTCCTCCTCATTCCTCCTCATTCCTCCTCATTCCTCCTCATTCCTCCTCATTCCTCCTCATTCCTCCTCATTCCTCCTTATTCCTACTCATTCCTCCTTATTTCTAATCATTGCTCTTTATTCTTCCTCAATTCTCCTAATTCCTCCTCATTTCTCCCTATTCCTTCTCATTCCTCCTCATTCCTGCTCATTCCTCCTTATTCCTTCTTATCCCTCCTCATTCCTCCTCAATCCTCCTCATTCCTCCTCATTGCTCCGCATTCCTCCTCATTCCTCCTCATTCCTCCTCATTCCTTCTCATTCCTCCTCATTTCTCCTTAGTCCTCCTCATTCCTCCTCATTCCTCCTCATTCCTCCTCATTCCTCCTCATTCCTCCTCATTCCTCCTCATTCCTCCTCATTCCTCCTCATTCCTCCTCATTCCTCCTCATTCCTCCTCATTCCTCCTCATTCCTCCTCATTCCTCCTCATTCCTCCTCATTCCTCCTCAATTCCTCCTTATTCCTCTCATTCCTCCTCATTCCTCCTCATTCCTCCTCATTCCTCCTCATTCCTCCTCATTCCTCCTCATTCCTCCTCATTCCTCCTCATTCCTCCTCATTCCTCCTCATTCCTCCTCATTCCTCCTCATTCCTCCTCATTCCTCCTCATTCCTCCTCATTCCTCCTCATTCCTCCTCATTCCTCCTCATTCCTCCTCATTCCTCCTCATTCCTCCTTATTCCTCCTTATCCCTCCTCATTCCTCCTCAATCCTCCTCATTCCTCCTCATTCCTCCTCATTCCTCCTCATTCCTCCTCATTCCTCCTCATTCCTCCTCATTCCTCCTCATTCCTCCTCATTCCTCCTCATTCCTCCTCATTCCTCCTCATTCCTCCTCATTCCTCCTTATTCCTACTCATTCCTCCTTATTTCTAATCATTGCTCTTTATTCTTCCTCAATTCTCCTAATTCCTCCTCATTTCTCCCTATTCCTCCTTTTCCTCCTCATTCCTGCTCATTCCTCCTTATTCCTTCTTATTCCTCCTCATTCCTCCTCATCCTCCTCATTCCTCCTCATTCTCCCATTCCTCCTCATTCCTCCTCATTCCTCCTCATTCCTTCTCATTCCTCCTATTCCTCCTTATCCTCCTCATTCCTCCTCATTCCTCCTCATTCCTCCTCATTCCTCCTCATTCCTCCTCATTCCTCCTCATTCCTCCTCATTCCTCCTCATTCCTCCTCATTCCTCCTCATTCCTCCTCATTCCTCCTCATTCCTCCTCATTCCTCCTTATTCCTACTCATTCCTCCTTATTTCTAATCATTGCTCTTTATTCTTCCTTAATTCTCCTAATTCCTCCTCATTTCTCCCTATTCCTCCTCATTCCTCCTCATTCCTCCTCATTCCTCCTCATTCCTCCTCATTCCTCCTCATTCCTCCTAATTGCTCCTCATTCCTCCTCATTCCCCCTCATTCCTCCTCATTCCTCCTCATTCCTCCTCATTCCTCCTCATTCCTCCTCATTCTCCTCATTCCTCCTCATTCCTCCTCATTCCTCCTCATTCCTCCTCATTCCTCCTCATTCCTCCTCATTCCTCCTCATTCCTCCTCATTCCTCCTCATTCCTCCTCATTCCTCCTCATTCCTCCTCATTCCTCCTCATTCCTCCTCATTCCTCCTCATTCCTCCTCATTCCTCCTCATTCCTCCTCATTCCTCCTCATTCCTCCTCATTCCTCCTTATTCCTACTCATTCCTCCTTATTTCTAATCATTGCTCTTTATTCTTCCTCAATTCTCCTAATTCCTCCTCATTTCTCCCTATTCCTCCTCATTCCTCCTCATTCCTGCTCATTCCTCCTTATTCCTTCTTATCCCTCCTCATTCCTCCTCAATCCTCCTCATTCCTCCTCATTGCTCCGCATTCCTCCTCATTCCTCCTCATTCCTCCTCATTCCTTCTCATTCCTCCTCATTTCTCCTTATTCCTCCTCATTCCTCCTCATTCCTCCTCATTCCTCCTCATTCCTCCTCATTCCTCCTCATTCCTCCTCATTCCTCCTCATTCCTCCTCATTCCTCCTCATTCCTCCTCATTCCTCCTCATTCCTCCTCATTCCTCCTCATTCCTCCTCATTCCTCCTCATTCCTCCTTATTCCTACTCATTCCTCCTTATTTCTAATCATTGCTCTTTATTCTTCCACAATTCTCCTAATTCCTCCTCATTTCTCCCTATTCCTCCTCATTCCTCCTCATTCCTCCTCATTCCTCCTCATTTCTCCTCATTCCTCCTCATTCCTCCTCATTCCTCCTCATTCCTCCTCATTCCTCCTCAATCCTCCTCATTCCTCCTCATTGCTCCTCATTCCTCCTCATTCCTCCTCATTCCTCCTCACTCCTCCTCATTCCTCCTCATTCCTCCTCATTCCTCCTCATTCCTCCTCATTCCTCCTCATTCCTCCTCATTCCTCCTCATTCCTCCTCATTCCTCCTCATTCCTCCTCATTCCTCCTCATTCCTCCTCATTCCTCCTCATTCCTCCTTATTCCTACTCATTCCTCCTTATTTCTAATCATTGCTCTTTATTCTTCCTCAATTCTCCTAATTCCTCCTCATTTCTCCCTATTCCTCCTCATTCCTCCTCATTCCTGCTCATTCCTCCTTATTCCTTCTTATCCCTCCTCATTCCTCCTCAATCCTCCTCATTCCTCCTCATTGCTCCGCATTTCTCCCTATTCCTCCTCATTCCTCCTCATTCCTCCTCATTCCTCCTCATTCCTCCTCATTCCTCCTTATTCCTCCTTATTCCTCCCCATTCCTCCTCATTCCTCCTCATTCCTCCTCATTCCTCCTCATTCCTCCTCATTCCTCCTCACTCCTCCTCATTCCTCCTCATTCCTCCTCATTCCTCCTCATTCCTCCTCATTTCTCCTTATTCCTCCTCATTCCTCCTCATTCCTCCTCATTCCTCCTCATTCCTTCTCATTCCTCCTCATTCCTCCTCATTCCTCCTCATTCCTCCTCATTCCTCCTCATTCCTCCTCATTCCTCCTCATTCCTCTTCATTCCTCCTCATTCCTCCTCATTCCTCCTTATTCCTACTCATTCCTCCTTATTTCTAATCATTGCTCCTTATTCTTCCTCAATTCTCCTAATTCCTCCTCATTTCTCCCTATTCCTCCTCATTCCTCCTCATTCCTGCTCATTCCTCCTTATTCCTTCTTATCCCTCCTCATTCCTCCTCAATCCTCCTCATTCCTCCTCATTGCTCCATTTCTCCCTATTCCTCCTCATTCCTCCTCATTCCTCCTCATTCCTCCTCATTCCTCCTCATTCCTCCTTATTCCTCCTTATTCCTCCCATTCCTCCTCATTCCTCCTCATTCCTCCTCATTCCTCCTCATTCCTCCTCATTCCTCCTCATTCCTCCTCATTCCTCCTCATTCCTCCTCATTCCTCCTCATTCCTCCTCATTCCTCCTCATTCCTCCTCATTCCTCCTCATTCCTCCTCATTCCTCCTCATTCCTCCTCATTCCTCCTCATTCCTCCTCATTCCTCCTCATTCCTCCTCATTCCTCCTCATTCCTCCTCATTCCTCCTCATTTCTCCCTATTCCTCCTCATTCCTCCTCATTCCTGCTCATTCCTCCTTATTCCTTCTTATCCCTCCTCATTCCTCCTCAATCCTCCTCATTCCTCCTCATTGCTCCGCATTCTCCTTATTCCTCCTCATTCCTCCTCATTCCTCCTCATTCCTCCTCATTCCTCCTCATTCCTCCTCATTCCTCCTCATTCCTCCTCATTCCTCCTCATTCCTCCTTATTCCTCCTTATTCCTCCCCATTCCTCCTCATTCCTCCTCATTCCTCCTCATTCCTCCTCATTCCTCCTCATTCCTCCTCATTCCTCCTCATTCCTCCTCATTCCTCCTCATTCCTCCTCATTCCTCCTCATTCCTCCTCATTCCTCCTCATTCCTCCTCATTCCTCCTCATTCCTCTTCATTCCTCCTCATTCCTCCTCATTCCTCCTCATTCCTCCTCATTCTCCTCATTCCTCCTCATTCCTCCTCATTCCTCCTCATTCCTCCTCATTCCTCCTCATTCCTCCTCATTCCTCCTCATTCCTCCTCATTCCTCCTCATTCCTCCTCATTCCTCCTCATTCCTCCTCATTCCTCCTCATTCCTCCTCATTCCTCCTCATTCCTCCTCATTCCTCCTCATTCCTCCTCATTCCTCCTCATTCCTCCTCATTCCTCCTCATTCCTCCCTATCCTCCTTATTCCTCCTTATTCCTCCCATTCCTCCTCATTCCTCCTCATTCCTTCTCATTCCTCCTCATTCCTCCTCATTCCTCCTCATTCCTCCTCATTCCTCCTCATTCCTCCTCATTCCTCCTCATTCCTCCTCATCCTCCTCATTCCTCCTCATTCCTCCTCATTCCTCCTCATTTCTCCTTATTCCTCCTCATTCCTCCTCATTCCTCCTCATTCCTCCTCATTCCTTCTCATTCCTCCTCATTCCTCCTCATTCCTCCTCATTCCTCCTCATTCTCCTCATTCCTCCTCATTCCTCCTCATTCCTCCTCATTCCTCCTCATTCCTCCTCATTCCTCCTTATTCCTACTCATTCCTCCTTATTTCTTATCATTGCTCCTTATTCTTCCTCATTCTCCTATTCCTCCTCATTTCTCCCTATTCCTCCT